>JAOEHY010015075.1:0-14966 GCA_025447955.1 Psilopsiagon aurifrons
TGGTTCCCCCCCCCCCCCCCCCCCCTTCCTTGTATATGCATACTCCTCAACTAAAAATATTCCTTGTACATGGATTCATAGCCCAAGGAAAACTTTAGGATCCAGTGGTGCGTATGGCCTGGTGCTCTGGGCATTTGCAGAATAGGCAGAGGCTGCATGAAGAACAGCAAGATAAACTGCTGCTGCCATTTTGCTAAATGACCTCTCATGCTTATTGGTTCCAATCACATCTTCTCCAACTCTCAACATCATATACACAAATGTTAATTGTATCATTTTAAACCTGTATTATCTTCTTATTTCAGAATTCCTTATACTATTCTAAAGCTTAAGCAATTGCAGAAAGTTAATGAAAGCATCCTGCTTCACTTGTAGGGAATAAATAAAGTTGAAAAAGTTCTCAGATAATGCGATAAGGCAAAGCTAGTACATAAATAAAACAAATATCTCCACCAGTAAGCTAATCAGAGGTCTCAAGACAGATTTCCTAGTTTCCCATGGTGGAAAAGTAACATTTTCCCTTGAAGATTACAGTTCCATCACTGCATTACATGAAGAAAGACAGTCTTTTGGATAGAATACAGTCCTCACTAGAGGACACTGATCCTAAGATTACCTTATGGAGGATAAAACAAGTGAAACAGAAGCTGCATAATGTATGCATACCATACGCCTCAAGGCTGGTTCCTTTCAGGAACCATGGCAAAAACATGCTTGGCTCAGACAGGTGTTCCAGATCAAAACCGAAGCACTGAACCTTATCTGTATAGACTTTACTGGTCATTATATCTGAAGCCCCCAAATTTCCACTGGTGTAGGACGGATTAAAAAGAAAAGGCCACAATCCAGAGGAAAGACAATAGCTGGGATTTGATTCAGGGACCTGACTATAGCAGGAAATGGGAGCACAACTGCAACTGCTACTTGACAGAAACTGGGAGAAAAAGAAATACATCTTTTGTTGGGGGATGTCAGAGGTAACCTGAAGCTGGAGACTTTTAAGTGAAATGAATTTCACAGAGTTTCAGACACTTTCCGCATACCTTTGTATTTTTCTAACAGTACCACTTTGCCCTAGCTGCTGTGCAAGCTACAGCAGTATGGATGACAGTACATCTCACTTGTCTCTTAGAAGATAATCAGAGCTCAACAAGGTGAGTGACAATTACTTCTGTCACTACATTATATTCTTCCAGAAATTTCAGACTTTCTGGCTCCCTCCATGTTTTCTCAACTTCTTAGCCACCCATGGACATTTTATCCAACCAAACCAGGTTGGACGGCCTGCTAACACCCTAATTTTTCAATAGAGATTCATCCTGTTTGCTTCCTAACCTAATCATAACTAGCTTACACCTGTTCAGAACACTTCAGCAGACACTTTCATTCCCGCTTGCAGTTCCTACCATCTGTACGCAGATTGGCTTTAAAGCAGATGAGTTCATTTAGAAGTACTTTATTCATCTTCTGCCTTCTCGATAATTTTGAAATCCTGCCTTGCTAGACTGTCTTATTAATTCCAGACCTTAGCTATCATCTTATATTAGCATCAAAACCAGTCTCTTCCACAGTTTTTAATGGATTCTTGTTCAGTTATGCTGTCATACTGTTTCCTTCAAATGTGCGTATCTTCAAGTTATGCTTTGTTAGTATTTCTATTTCCCTGACAGCATTAAGGGCTCTCTTTCTGATTAGCAACTTAAACAAAATTTCAGCTTCACATTTCTGATGTTCGTTTCTTGGCAATTTTTCTCACACTTTCACACTTAAATACAGATTGTGAGCAGGAAAATATTTCAGAGACTAGATGTCTGAGAGGTCCACAGGCCAGTAAATTACCAGAAAATCAAAGACAGGAGAAGCATTAGAATTTGGTGTCAGTAAGACCTCAAGGACAACTTTAATAAATTTCAGTATTCAAAAAAAAATCCCCAAACCCACCACACAGAAACCACCTGGAACCCCTAAAAATCCTGTTTCTTTTCTTTGTTACTTCACCTTGAGGAAACATCTTTCTTCCAAATTGAGAACTGGAAAAATTGAATTCTTGCAGAATATACTACACTTAAAAATCACTTCAGAAAAAGTAACTTATATTTTAAGACATTGCCGTGGTTTAAGCCTCTCAGACATGAGCTCCACTTCGCATTTATTCTTTCTTCTGTATCACAAACTCATCTTTGACAAGCACTGACTAAATCAATATTTCACCCTTGCACTTCTCTTATTAAAGAAAAGAGCGCCTGGAAACCAAAATTGAAAATATCATGTACAGAGGAGCTGGGGCAAAAGACAAAGAGGGCAGCATTCAGTGAGTGCACTCAGCTCTGTGTGAATCTCTGATACTCAGTGTAGGTTGTAAAAATCAGGAATGCTCTTTGACTTGCACTTAGTCTTATGCTTCTCAAGGACATGCATTTAGCTGGGATCAGCTCACCTGCCTTTCCCTACCACAAGTACAGATCTCACTAGCCAGGAAGCAGGGCAAGCACCAGTGCAGAGGTCTTTTCCCCAGATCCACAGACTCCGGGGCTGCTCTTGGGGCTTGGGTCTCACCTGTGTATGCAAGCAATTTTAGGTCACCTGCCGCTCTTCGAGACAGCAAACTTTGGCAACGCTTTATATCAAAGGATCTGAAGAATGCAGGCTCCGGGAAACTGCAGTGGAGGCAATCAAATACAAAACTTGAATATTTGGATGATATCTCAAGAATACCACTAGGATGGCACCTGCTTATCTTAGGTTAGGCTAGAGCACTGTATATGTGCTGTCTTCAGTCTATTTTTAACATAATCCAGCTAAATAGCAAACTTTGCAACATGTAGACCCATTTCCAAGAAAACTAACACAGCATTTACGAAAACAAAGCAATTTGAAATATTTCTTTCTTTGATTATTTGCTGACTTAGAATAATTTCCAAGGACAACTTCTGAAAGCTATTCAATAGCTTTTGGCATTTAGGAGGGAGGATGCACTCAATTTATATGGGTCAGCTCTGTCCTCAGGTATGCACCTTTCATTTCAGTAAGACTTCTATACTTTATATCATCCAAGAACAAATTTAATTAAGCCCTCTGTGTCCAATTGTTGGTTCTATTGATATGTTCTGAATTATCTATCTGATTCTTAAAAATGTATTGTTTCTGTAAAGAAAGTTAGGACTAAATTCTCTGTCAGCTACTTCTCCAAAGGAAAAACAAAAAATGTCCCCAAAACACAGTCTCCCCCCACCCAAGGCCAAAAAAATCCAAACAAAAAAATCAGAAAAAAATCTCCTCCTTTCAAGACTGCTATATTCCAATCTAAATGAGAACTAAGTCTGACCCTTACTGTTTTTACACAATTGAGCTTGTTATGATGGGAGCAACAGTCATGTGATTAAGTTTTATTTTGAATAATTTTATCAGTGGTCTCGTTGTTGTCTAAAATGATGAGGCCACATCTGGTCAAGAGTGCAGTCAGTTGGTTCAGGACTTCCATTCCCAAATGAGTGTTGCAATATTCAGACACTTTACTGACCAGTTTCTCTTTCTATAGAGCCTGGATATAAAGAATTAAAACCTATATACCTCCCAGAAGCTGTTCACTTCTTAGACCATCTGGGTAATGAGAGTATCATTTAACACCACATAAAACTGCGACATCTGGAAAGGAGAAGGCCAGCCTGATAATATCACACGTACAAGCAGGACTAACCAGCTTTTAATCAGCCATTCTGGGTCTGTGGGGTGGCTTTTTTTGCGGTTTGTTTTGTTTTGGTTTTAAACAGTGGAGTCCAAGTAAATGGGTGTTTGTTTTAAATAAGAATTGAAAAGCAGACAAATAAAGGATAACAACAAAGGAAAGCATCTTCAGTTCAAGTTACAACCATCTTAACTAAAAATATGAGTGTGATGAACAACTACAGTCTGGATTTCTTTAAAGAACAAATATGAATAACCCAAGAATGTAATAGAAGTGCAAAATTCTTAAGCATAAGGGAAAGAAGATCTGTGTTGCCTGACAGAATAAGAAAAAAACCTAAGAAGATATTTAATATACCACAAAGTTAATAGCAAAATATTTGGAAATGTACTATATTTGCCTGACAAAGGTTAAATGGGCTCTGACCCACAGTAGAAGCTCCTGGACTTAAAGCAGACCTCTCCCGAACCGATTTAAGGTGTGGAGGCACAAATGTGACTTTATGATAGTTCCATACACCTCCTGGCCTGGCACAACTGTGAGTCCTGAGGCTTACCCATGGGGTTTTGTGCTCAATAGTGGGTTTTAATAGCTGGTTTTGTAGATAATCATCTCCCTTCACATTTAGGAGGAATAAGCACTACCCACAGTCATTTCATTCTCATGTTTAGGCTCCAACTTCTTTACATTCATCTATTTCTTAAAGAAATGCAAGCTTAAACATTAAAGCAGTGCCATTTTACTGACAGGAAAGAAAACCAAATAAAAAAACCTCAGTAAGCACAAACAGTGACACCAGTCCTGTGCCCTACAGTAAATTCACATGCACACTCATCTTTCTCCATTTATCAGTCCAAGAGCAGGCATTTTCTGCAGGCCGTATTTCCCCCCTTTATTTGAGATGATTCATCTCAGGCGCAACAAAACATCTGTTTGTGCTCATGTCCAGCATCAGCCTTCTGCAGTCAGACCAATGAGACAGCAACATGTAAAACAAATGAATACATGTGTTTCCTAAAGAGTTGCATTCAGGGGACAGAGATCAGTGATGCAAGCATCACAAAAGGTTCCCATGATCAATAAAAGCACAGCTCTTAATCTGCATTGGTAGATCTGTTCCCCCATTAAGGTCCAGTCAAATTCCTAATTTTGCATTGTTTCCTTCTATGCAATCAAGGCATTTTCTTCAAGACCAATATTCCCAGGAAAGCTGGATAAATACATGGAATGCAGCTGTTCTTAGCTGTTATGTAGGATGAACTTCCTTCCCCAGTCCAGATTAAACCCAACACTTTAGCACTTGAATTCTTTGTTAGGACCCTATTTTCCCAATACAATAAAAAGTCAGGAGCATCCTTGAACCTGATTTTTCACATGTAAGAATCAGCACACAATACTCCTTTGGGGTTCCATTGCCTAAAGAAAAGCACCCAGTACTTCTGGGTGGCTGAAAGATACCCAAAATGTTTGCACAGGACCTACGGAAGACACAAGCTCTTCTGGAACTGCAGTTGGAGGCCCTGCAGAATACTTCAGAGTATCTCAAAGGGTAACAGTGCATAGTCAGATGAGTTCCTTTTCAATGTGATTGCTGCTGGAGGAAATAATTACATTTTCACCTCTAGAGACTGCTTTTCTTCAGCCATCCTCACTTGGTTGGCTGAAACTGTGGATTTATTCTTATTTTTTCTTTTCTGGGTATACCATGTTAAGTACTATATAACTGTAAAATCAGAAACAGTTCTTGTACTTTCCAAATACAATGCTCTGCTATATTGCCTCTTTGGATACAATAATGGGCTGATTTCTCATATAAGCTGTCCTTTTTTTTCATTTAATTGCCTTTCAAACACTGAAAACATCTACTTAGCTATGCTAAGCTTTTGTTCCACCTTATCTGATCACATGCACTGTACAAGCAACCTAACATGAAATGCCACCACCTCTATCACTTTGTTTCTACTCCTGTTCAGTATCTGACTTAATTCAATACAACGCAACAAAAAGCAGAATTCCGAATGAAGATAATCTCAAACCTATTTGAGCGCTGCAGTTAGTGATACACCTTTCTGAGGCCTCCTCCTTAAAACAGTTAAGGGCATGAATCACCCAAGTGTATAGCACCAGTGACACCAGTAAGACACATGAATCCAGTTTTACACCACCTGCAATAAGATAGGCATTTAGAAACCTAAATGGATCACAGAGATATCCAGGAAACCCATATCTAATCCTTGAAGTGCCCGCATTGCTACCAATAACGTCATATTTCGGCAAAAGTCTGTACTGGTCAGCAGTAAGTTACTGAAGACTCTCCAGACAGAGATACTCAAGCTTCCCACCAAAACCAGGTACACACTCACAGACAATGACTCTGAATTTTGAAGGCAATAGGAGATTCATGGCAGACCTCAGAAGGAGCAGTGCGTCTTTGGACAGGGTGTCAATTTTCTCTATGCATTTAGGCTGTTCATCTGTTCAGATAAACTCAGAATTTTAATGCTGACTCCTGCTTGCTCATCAATGGTTACAACTAGTCCACAATCATTTCTTAAATATCCGGTCCAGATATCAGGTTTTATTAACAACGAAAACTAAATTTCACTGGCAGATCAAAGATGACTGTAGCTTTCTTTCAGCTATTAAAATTGTTTAAAAGCAGGAATACTTTCTTACGGTTGGGAGAAGCAAGACCAAGCTACACCTAGGTTTTCAAATGTTTTCTTTAAATAAAAGCACAAACAAATTTTTCCTCAGAGAGTCTAGAATAACTATTTCAGAGAGCGAACCAATCCTACAATTACTGTGAAAAGACCTGGTTCATCGTCACACTTAGCACTGCCTGCTCATAAAGAAACAGCTTTTTAATCTAACTTGGTTGGTCTAATGTCTGCTATGAATGAATAATTCAAAATTACTTGTTTGTAACCTCTCTCCCTGCTCATTAGACCAATCCCATGGAAAACAGTTTCATCAACAGGTTTTTTTATTTGCATTTAAATGAACAATATTTCCCACAGAAGTTGCAAATTCCTACTCCAAGTGGCGCTAGGAAGCTCCAAGTTGCATTAGACTCTCCTAAAAATTAGCAATGCTACAGTAATATTTCACATCTAAAAACGCATTGAGACTGCTTCAGGGTGTGCAATTTTATCTCCTCTCTTGGCTGGATTACATGCGGTGACAGTACTGAAAAGCTGGATAGACAACACAGCTCACCTCTGTAAGGCAGCTGTGCATCTCACCCCATCTCAGCTGCCTGCGGAAGGGAACCAGCACAGCAGGAGGCAGAGGGTTACTCTGCCTGGTCATAACATTAACTACAGCAACATGGAGACCTCATAGCAGCCTTCCCAATATCCAAAAGGGGCCTACAGGGATGCTGGGGAGGGACTCTTCATTAGGGAGTGCAGTGATAGGACAAGGGGTACTGGGTTAAAACTTAAACAGGGGAAGTTTAGATTGGATATGAGGAAGAAATTCTCTACTGTAAGGATAGTGAGGCACTGGAATGGGTTGCCCAGGGAAGTTGCGAATGCTCCATAACTGGTGGTATTCAAGGCCGGGTTAGACAAAGCCTCGGGTGGCATGGTTTAGTGGGGGGTGTCCCTGCCCATGTCAGGGGGGTTGGAACTAGATGATCTGAAGGTCCTTTGCAACCCTAACTCTTCTATGATTCTATGATTCCAAGCAAAGAACAGTGTTCTCCATCAATAATAAATTAGACTCAAGGAAACATAATATTGAACATATTTGAATATTTGATGGCGCAGCAGTGAGCTGGCTGAAGGGAAGTACAAGATACAAAACTGATTGGTGTTGTCTTTGCTTATATTTCATTCAAAAGTATTCCAGATGAGCATGCATGCACAGCTAGGACATGCCACACCCACACCAGGGCCACGATGACTACAGCTACATTATTTGATCCAGGAGTACCCTCTGCTGCAGACACACATCCTGGCAATGCTCTAACTTCGCATTGTGGATCCAGACATAACTAATGGAATAATAAAAAAAAGATGTTACTATCTCAGAAAATTACTAAATATGTATCAATTCTTTAAATCATTTGGAAAAATGCTCATCAGCTGCAAAGGTCTTTACAAGGGCTACTGGAAACAACATCTGCATTGGGCTTCAGGGAACTGTAGGCAAATTACTGTACATTTAAACTGGCAGCGAGTTATATTGAACCTGCACAGGCACATAAATACCTTCACCAAAACAGAAAGATCTAGGATGATGCAGCTACAAGAGGTTTCAGACCTTAAGCCACTCAACTAAGATAGTTGAGTTTAAATCCTTTACTGTTACCTGTATTCATCATGTTACAGCTGCTAGAAGAATATAGAGAATAAATTGTTGCGCTGCAGGGGACTGGGAAGAAAGAGTAATATCTTGGGGAAGGAGCTGTGCTGATAACAAACTTCCCACAGCACAGACACCTACCTCCTCTCTCACCTTTCACCATAACCTTTCCTCACAAGCACAGAAAAATCAGTTTTGCCTGCATTACTGAGAAGCTTTGGGGCTACAGGGTGTACGGCCTCTCTCCCCACCAACAGCCTCTGCCTGTGACTCGTGTTGCCCAAGAAATTCCTGCACCGAAGCAGCCCCTGTCCTAAGGAGCCAGCAACAGTCTTGTCAACATAATTGCTTCTCTTTGTAAACCAAACTACTTACATGAAGAACTTTTGTAGATACATTTCTGCTTTTTCTGTGTTTACTGCTCCACATCCACCAGTTGATTTAGCTTTAACTTTTTTAGGCAGAATGTTTTGCACCAAAATCTTCAGCAGTGTTGGTGCTTGGAAAACAGAAGCAGTACTACCAACATAATTGCTCAGGATAAGGATAGACTCAGTCTGTGAAAAAGATGGAATAATTTGAAACTGCCACCTTTCACTAGTCAGTTCACTGTGCACTTTGGGTAAATACAGCCTAACTGTAACTCCAGTGAAAATAAAAAAAAGAATCAAGACCAAAGGTCTGACTAGCAAGACAACTAGCAGGTTTCTGTCCCATTTGAGAACGGAGGCTTGGAGTATAGTGAAAGTATATGCTAAGTATACTCAAAATAGTTATGTGTAAGTAAGGGAGCAAAAAGAGTTTACTCAATAAGTGTTAAGGTCAGCATTCCAATTTTTCCTTCAAATTTAATGGCTAATTTATGATAGCTTTGGTTTGCTTTTTTGAGGTTCTGTGCAATTTCCCTTTGACTTCGATGGGATTAACAGATGCCTCATATTTCTAAAAATGAGCTCTTTCAGTGCCTCATGTGCTAGCCATAGCATTTATTTTCTTTTTTTTTTTTTTCTTTTTTTACTGTATGACAATTTATAGCTAAAGTGTTCAGAGTTCTGTAGAAAGTAGAACTTGGCTTTTATTTTAGTGCAGTCACCCTCCAGAAATTCTTTTATTCATGGAAGGTAAGGAAAAAAGAGCCATGAATTTATCTACTGTCACCTCCTGTAATAAGTGTTCCTGCATTAATGTCGATAATTACCCTTATTCATAAAAGGGACTGTGCAAAAACGTTTTCCTTAGTCCTCCATTGAAAACACTATGGGCAGGTGAGGTTTTTTCCTTCCAAACCTCCCATTTGTTCAGTTCTTGTTTTCATTTCCAGTCATACTAATCTTTCACCATTGCATTTGAAGATGCTTTGAGGACCTCGTGATATATGAATCATCTCCATCACCTCAAAGAGATGTAATTCTCAAGTCAACTACCTGTTTCATTGCTACCTGACTGCTATTCTAAAATGGATGGAAGCCCCACCTGTGACTTAATCTTTTTCTTTAATTATTAAACTGCTTTAATTATTAACCAGGAAAATGACTACAGCACAGAAGTTCCTAGAAAAGATTTCCCTTCACAAACCAGAAAATATTCTAACACGAAGACTCTTTTTGAAAAAATCAAATTTAATTACCAAAAAAAAAAGTTAAATCCATTACTCAAGCTTGCTTTCATTTAGCAACTTTTCAGTTCGAGGCCACACAATGAAGACATTGTTTTGCCTTCAGCTGACAGCAGAAATATCTGGGATGTGCAATAACACATGCAGCTGCCTGATGAGAGATCAGCCAGTCAGCTGAATACATTGTCAGACCGCCTCCTCCAAAAGCAACCCTCACGAGCCTGATCCTGCAAGGTACAGAGAGCCTTGTCTCCTGCTGACTGCAATGGGAACAGAAAGCAAAATGTTGTAGGAGACAATCAGTATCTCCGAGACCTGGGCTCTTACGGGGCTCAGATTTCAAATGCCTGGTTCTTACTGCAGATGTGCAACAGAAATAAAACTTCCTACATCTCCAAGGAACTCTTACATTTGAACAGAACACGGCCAAGCCTTAAGGCTCATTGGGACATTAGAGCTCCTTTCTAAAACATAGAAGCCAGCAGTACAGGTGAGCAAGTTTTAAAATCAGGTTGAAAGCCAAGTCCTTAAATGTACTAGGGCAAGAATGATGCTACATTTACTTGTGGCTGAAATTACAAAATCATCTTCTTTTCTAAAAGTTGTAGTGAGGAAAAAGAACAACCCCAAACCCCAGCAAATGACAGGTATACAGCAAATAGAGCACTCAGACAAAAGGGCTTCAAGTTAATTGCAGGGCTCAGGGATACTTCTGTCTCCCAACTCTGTGTTGGCATGAGGGTCAGACGCTACTCATACGCCCTTCTCCTTCCCCCAAGGCAAATCAGGACCAGAACTCCGTATTTCAGAAGGGACTTTCTATTTAATTTTTCTTCCCTTCTTGGTCCTTCTTCAGATTCTTGCACTCCTAGTTGTATGCGGCATTACTTGAAGGAAAAAGATAAATGTCTTCTCCACCTCAGCCTATTTGCCACCATTTTATTACTACTTTTTAGCCTAGTGCTTGAAGCACTGTCCTCTGAAATGTGGTTTGAAGACCAGAGAACAGAGATAAGCACCAAATCTAAATATTTTTAGTTTATTTTTTCCCTAGCAAAGTGTTGTTATATCAAAGATTTGCACTATAATTATTTTTAATTAAAATTACTGTGGCGGCCATGCTGTTAGATAAACATTGAATTTCTGCTTTCATTCAGCTTTTTATCTGGTAGTTAACTATTTAAAATATTTGCACTGTTATGCTTGTGTCTAGTCGCAATAGCTGCTCATTTAGAAAAGATTTTAAGTTTTTCGTTTATTTACTGGTTTTGAAAAGGCATATCAAACAACTTGTAGATATTAAGGAAAACTATTAAAAAGCAGCATGAATAATGAATTGCTCAGACACGTTATTTGATGGCAGGCCAGGGATCCACTTTACAAATTCATGATCTGATATCTTTCAGTGAAAATAGGTAGCTACGCAAGATACGTGAAAGAAGAAAAATGACATATGAGACCAAATGAAAAAAATCCTTTCAACAAAAAAATGCACTAAATCTGTATGGCTATTCCAGATGCTTCCTGAGATGAAACAAAACATGCAATGTCTGTTAACAGATTGATGATAGAGGATTAAAATGGCTGGAAAAAAATTCCAAGGCACTGAATATATGTGACACCTGAAGGCTTCAAGGTTAGGCTGGGAGTCCCAGAGAATAGAGGTTACAGAACATCTATCATCCATCAGGTATCTGCACAAGACCAAAGGAAACCCACCAGCAGGGAAAACATTAAGGGCTGTTCATGAGAAGGAGGGGAATGAGTATGTCCAAACATATGGAAGAATTACTACATTTTCTTCATGGATTTATTTTTACCTCCAAGAAGATAAAGAACAAGAACCCAGAGCATTTAAGTGCAATGGTGGTTTGGGATCCAGGGTTTTGGATTTGATTACAAAGCCTAGTAAGGTTGCATTTTTCACCTCTGCAGTAATAAGAACCTAAAGTTACATGCAGTTGAATTGATTCCGTAAGAGACAAAAGCCAACATATGATATTTTGATGTCTGTTTTAATCCTGTAGTTCCCAGTTGTCACATTAAAATACACAATCCTCTAACAGTTGTCCGGTTTTGTTCATTATTCTTGAAAGTGTTTAGCTAAACAAGAAAAAATGTACACTTTGTTGAAGTCACTATCCTGTGTTTTGACATAAAATAATAGGCTTGTCTGTGTTTCCTAACAAAATGCTATGTACACACCCAGCCAAATGTGTGGAATCACACCTTCCAGCCAAGTCACTGCCCCTTATGAATTACAACATGTATTGAAGATGCTCAAAGAAATAGAAAAATGTCTATGCCATCTTTCTTCAAAACAGACTAGACTTCTGATTACATCCATATTGGTAATAGCATCTACAGCAAGTCAGATAAGTTGCCAGTCATGCTATGCCAGTTCATACCACCTAACAGATGTTAAATCTGCGTGACCAGGAAATAACCCACTTCCCTTTCTTGCTTCCCAAAAGGCAGTCATCTCTGCCAGAAGTCTCTGAGAGGGGGAGACAGACCTTCCACAGCATTAGTCCTTTTATCTACAAGCCTATGCTCTGCCCTCTAAAGACTGCCATCTTCTATTTTAGCCTTTGCTCAGAATGAGGCCCAGCACTAGCTTGCATTTAATCAGCAGATCAGATCCACACAATGCTGTATGTGTTCCTTCCATTTCACAATGCTATGAAATGACAAAGCAACTTCTGCCCTTTAAAAAAAATAAATAATTATAATAGCAACAGCTGCATTTCTTACAATTCTTTGCTAGTCTTTTACTAAACCAAAGTCATGCTCCCTAACACAGTATAGATGTTGCAACATATGGACAGCCTCGAGTCGCTTCAAGGTATTCCTGCTGCAGTGGGGACTCTGCACAGTGGTGACTGCACGGTGGTGACTCTGCACAGTGGTGCTGCTCATCCCTAGCTGGCCAGAGCTACAGGCAGCCCAGGGCACAGACAGCTGACACCACAGCCACCAAGGCTTTCAGTGAACTCCAATTCATAAAGTGTACCTAGTTCCCTTCCTACCCTCCACATGAGTACTGAAATCCCTATTGTTTAATTTCACTAGTTGCTCTGACTTTCCAGTGTGGACATTAAACAAATTTAGAATTTTTGGGTTGTTTTCTTTGGCTTTCAACCACTCACTATTATTTATTTTTAATCCTGGCAATTTAATAATGGATGAAAATCAGACCCCAGTAAAATCAACAGAGGTGTTAGATTCAATGAGACTGTTTTTCACGGTCTCACTAAGTTTGCCATCATGGTAAGTTGTAGCTCAGTGAAGGTGCAGCACAGAGCCATTTCCTCAGGAGGAGAGTTCACTCTGCTGTTTGCATTAGAAAAGAAGAAGACCAGGAAGATAAACAGAGAGGCAGGATTCAGAGAGAAGGGCAAATCTTTGACTGAAGATCATCTAGGTCTAGAGCAGACTAAATTCAAGTCATGGAAAAAAAAAAAAAAAAAAAGGGAGAGAGAAAAAAAGAAATCCTGAGAAGGAGAGTCCTGCTAACAATTAAGAGAGATATAAAAATAACACGAATACAATCACTCCAAGTATATTTGTCCAAAAGTACTGCAGGAAGTGAATTGTTACTGTGTTAGAAACAGGCTGTGACATTAGTTCTTCTTTCCCTAGCTATAACATCAGCCCAAGAGAAATAGAACAGAAATAGAAGCCTGATGCAGAGCACTGTGCTTCAGATACTGGTGAGGCAGCAGAGCTGATACCAACAAATTCAGCGCAAGGCAAAGGATGTGCTGAGCAACTTCATAGGTACAGCAAAACCCAAACTGCTTTTGTCTAAGGTCCCAAGCCAAAAGCAGATGGATACGACATAGAGATCCAAATGTAACAGCCTGGGTTCAGACTAGAACCCCTTCTCCTCCTCCAAAAACAAAATAAAAAATTAAAAACGTGACAATTCAAAACAAACCAGCAGAGGCACTGAAGACCTAAACTCAAATACCTGTTCCAAAACAAAGAGGTCTCTCACCTCCTAAAGAAATTTTTGATTTGTTACGGGAAATGGTATGATATGGGACTCTTATCCAAGATAACAAAGATGAGATCCAACTATGTAGGGCCAACCTCTGAGCTTAAATGACTGGGGGATAATGTGATAGAATAAATCAAATGTAGATAAACGTAGAATATGGCACATGGAGATAGAGTTAAAATGAACCTTACTGGTGATTACCAGTAGAGAACAGAGACCTTGGAGTCAACATATAGAGTGCCATGAAAATATCAGCTCAGTAGCTTTAAAGAAAATGAATAAAATAAAAATAAAATCAAATGAACACCCTCACCCTGGTGCTGGACAGCCTGATTAAAAAAAAAAAAAATAGTTGCCTTTTTATCTCAAAATTTGTTTTAGAGACATGCTTGGAAAAACCTTCTACATTGATTAGTGAAGACAGAGCTACTGCTTCTCTTTTCTGTACAAATAAGCCTGACTTCAACCCACAGTCATTCTTTATATAATCATCACTGTTCAGGCTCTCATCCTACATTTTTCTATGAACACCTACTTCAGGCCTCAAAGCAGGATACTGGATAAGTGATCTGACCCGGTTAAACTGCTCTTAGGTCCTCCTCTCCATGTGGAAGGGAAATGAATAGAAATCTTTCACAAGGATGTGAAGACTGCTTTCATTTACCTGCATTTTATCCTGCCAAAGCAAAAGCACCCCACAGTGAAGAGGGGCATAAGCTTGCCCAGTTTCAGAAAGAAACAGAAAGGAAATACTTTAGCGTTCTTATAAAACTTTCCAGAACAAAAGTGAAAATTTTAATGTAGCTCTTCACAGTGAGTAGTGGCAGTACTTTCTATTTATTCTTCACTTACTGGAGATGTCTCAAAAGCAACAAAACAAGCCTTTGTGACAGCATACCTATGCCATTTTCAACTAGCACTGGAATCCCTCAACTTTGTAGAGTTTTTCCAAAATCCTTCTCTGATTTCTCATAAGTGATTCAAACTTTGATTTACTCAAAAAAATTATACGCAATCATCATCTATTTTGTGCTCTTCACCAAGGTATCTGAGCTCTTAAGCAAGATGAGAATTCTGTTTCTCATTTTCTAGGATTGTTTTATGAACCCTAGCCATTTAGTAACAAGTTTAAAAACAGGTAGTGTCTCAAACACACTTGAAATTAGAACTACCAGAAAAATAGTTTATTAGCAAGATAAAATGTACTAGGGGAGGTTGCTCAAAAATACAGTAAAAAGAAAAATTATTCCCAGCACCAAGAGAAGGAAAAGAGATGCCCTTCAGGAATGAGAAAATGTCTGTGGATGTATGTAATTCTTTATGTACTTTTATCTCCTCCACAGGTTCCCTTC
>JAOEHY010015076.1:0-21915 GCA_025447955.1 Psilopsiagon aurifrons
AACAACTCTGAGAGCCAATATATCAGCATTGTGATGAGTGACGATTAATCCGAAACAATGAATGCTTATCACAAATACAATTAGACACACTCTGGTCAGATCTGTCATTATCTCAACCCTTCGTGCCCCATGTTGGGCACCAAAAAGAACTGTTGTGATTTAAGCCCAGCCGTAACTCAGAGCATGAGACTCAGAAAGTCCTTGGTCAGAGTAAACATTTCTTAGCAACAGCTAAAACCATCGGTGTTATCAGTGCTGTTCCCAGTCCGAAAGCCAAAACCACAGCACTGCACCAGCTACTAAGAAGGAGAAAAATGACTGCTACTGCTGAACCCAGGACACTCAGGCAGAGCCTGTTCTCTTCTGCGTTTGGATGCTTCAAACACCCATCTGTTTCTCTTTGATTCTTAACCTGCTTGTATGTGTTTGGGTGTTTCCTCAGTCCCACCAAAAGAGCCTCCTTGCTCTCTTTTCCTTTCCTATAGTTTCTCTTGGTCTTTCCCCTTTGTGCTGGATTTCCTTTCCCTGATCTCCATTCTGTTCTCCTTTTCATTCCTCAGCTGCACTTGTCTGGCTGGATGAGGTCTGCAGCCAGCTCTGCTGCTGTTTCCCCGCTATGCCTTTCCTCCGGTAGAGCTGATGGGAAGTGCCGTGTTTCCCCTTCCCTCCTCCCACCAGCCCCTTCCTCTCCTGCTTCTCTTTCTTGTACAGCTCAGTGATGAAGAAAAAACCCTTAATGAAAAGGATTTGAAGAGAGGAGCAGAGCAAGCTCAGTTCTGTCAGTGTGTGTTTTCTACTGTCTGCCTGTTCCTGCGAGCAGGCACTCAGCCTTTGAAGCTGGGTATTCTTTGGGAGTCAGCAGAGAGATTCATTTTGGAAAGGGTAGTAGTGGACTGACATTTGATTTCCTTTAGTGTGACTGTTGCCCATATGCTGGAGACCACGTGTGACTGACAACACCCGCTCTGCTCTTCCTCAGTTTTTCAGCGCAGCCTCCAGTTCACATTTTGGTGGTTATCTTCACCATGGGAAGGGGTAGAAATTGTGTTCCCTTTCACACTGAAAGCTTAGGCTAAAATTAAAACACGGAGCTGCAGGAGCTCTGGGGCTCCTCTTCTACAGCCCCAAACGCTGTCTTATACCCAGCTCAGAGGCTTTTCAGAGGTGAAAAGGGGAATTTCAGTGTTGCACGCGGGCATTTTGCTTCCTGCTGCTTACATGGCAGTTGTGAAGGTGTCCCTAAACCGTAGTAGTTGTCAGTGTGTGATTGTTCACTCTGTGAACCCTAAATGTAAACCAAATGCATAGAAGCATGTTGAGACGAGGGGAAATGTAAATGGATCTACCTATTTTCAGGCTGTTTATCTTTTCCACTGTAGTGGACAATGCTTTGTTGTTTGTGCCACTTGTGCACTGTGTAACACAGACAAAGAGTGTCCATGCAATATAAAAGACACAAAACTGTAGTGCTCTTCCCCTCCTCCTTCCACTTTTCCAGGCTGTTATTTTTTCCTGTGTGGGCTGTGTTGCTTGCATGCTTCCAGGGCTCAATGAAACATGCAACACTTCTGGATAACAGACAAACCAGAATTAGGTGCTTTGTTGTTACACATATGCCCAAAACTAAGGATAAGAGAAGACTTGTGGTCTCCCTGCTCTCCACAGACCTTCAGCACAAGGAGTCAGAGTTTGAAGAAGTTGAGTGAAAACCTCGAGGGAGCCCCAGATTGTTCATATGTCCTTGGAATTCATGGTGGGAGTGATGTGCCATAGCACTGAGCAGAGGCACTGTGCTCATGCAACTCTGGACCTGAGCAAGAGGAAGAAATGCTGTGAGACAGCCTCTTGTCAGGAGCTTTTCCCTGCAGTCCTCCAGGCAGGCTGGCTGTATTCCTGAAAGACAGGTCATATCCTGCCAGACATGAGAGACACTGAGTGGGGCTGTACAGCCTGTGCTCTGCAGGTCTGCAGACTAGATAGGTCCTTTCACCTTTGCCCTTGAATACAGGAAGGACATGTTATGAAAAGTCCTTTATGCAAGTGCCTTCATATAGGGAAGGAAAAGGGAAGCTTAAGTAACCTGCCTCTTCTTCCATCTTGCCCTGCAAATGTGTCCCATGGTTGCTAGCCCCTCACTAGGAAGCACAAGAGCCCTTCCCTCCAAGGAGCTGTGGATCAGAAGCAGTGAGTGCTTGCACTTAAGCAGCCTGAAGAGCCAAGTCACCTCTGAGAGCAAGAGGAGGATATATGGACGATACTGGCATGCCCTGTCAGGCACTCTGATTGTTCAGGAAGGGATATTACTTGAGAGCTTTAACAAAGTTCACATGCACAAATACAGACGTATTGAGGTATTAGAAGGAGATGTACATCTGTGCCTTCTGGAACTGAGAATATAGTCCCAAACTTGAATTGCTGGTTTAGCTTCTGTATATGATGGGCTGTGTGAGACACAAGCGTGCATCATCTTCATCAGTGTGAGGGGCTCCTGCTGCAAAGTGGGAAGGATGCTTGGGGTGGGGCAGCTTAAGTCCCCTGAGAGCTCATCCATCCCTGCTGTCAGTCGCTGCCCACTCTTCACTGATGCAGAGCTGTGCATGGGTTTCAGGCTGGGCTGCTATAGCTTGCAGTCTGATCCCAGCTGTGCAAGGCTTGCCCTGTCATTGCCACTGCCAAATGGGAATAGCACCATCAGATTGCCTCTGTGCTACCTCTTAGTGATTTCTGCAACAGCACTACTTGGCTTATTGGCTTGAAACCCTGATCCTAATTACTTGGACAGTGTAGGCTGCTATAAGCAACCATCAGCCAAGTGCAGCAGCATCTTTCCCTAGCTCTGAGCCTGGCTTCTAGGCTCTGCAGGCCAGGACTTGCTCTCCGGTGGCCCCAGTGTCTCAGGCAGTATGAAAGCAGAGCATAGCACTTAGCAGACTGGTTACCTGTGCTGGAGATTGGCACCAAGGCAGGTAGGGCACAGATGTGGCAGTCTGACCAGCTCTGGTCCTGCCAACATTGCTGCTGATGTTGTGGCTATTGGCTAAGACACACAGAACAGCCGCCTCCTACTTCAAATGTGAGAGAATGACAGGAGCAGACAAGAGCAGGACTGCATTTTAAGCTTCTCAAACATGATGTGCATTGTTCAGATGTTTGCAGGGTGGTTTGTACTTTCAGACCCCTATGGAACTGCTGCGTTGGGGTCCTCATGGTTTATTTTCCTGCACGTGCTGTCAGATGGTCTGAAGCAGACCCTGCCAAGCACAGTGCCTGCTGGAGGGCAGCGGTTTTGAGGCAAGTTGTTGAGATTATCTGATGTTTCCCATTTTCTGTAATTTAGTGTGTGTGTGAAGGGTGCATTTAAAACTTGTAGACAATAGTTTGCTGGGTTGCAGGGAATGAAACCCCTAATGAATAGTCCATTGTTTACATCCATTTGAGGCTGTTTCTTTGCTGAATTAGTGCCATGAAACATAGCTTGCAACTCTGCTGTTTTTAACTCCCCTCTCCTTGCCCATCCCCCTTCCCATTCCTTATGGTTGCTAAATCCTGCTGTTATCTTCTCTCCACAAGTTTCCAAACTTCCGTCTCTCCTCTTGATTTCCCTCTGCTTAAACCTCTTGTCCAAACTGGGTCATCTTTTGCTTCTAGTTCCCGTCCGTGGCCTCTTGGGCTCACACCTCCTCAGTCCTTCTTTTATCCAAACGAAGGGGAGGGAGGAAGGTCCAAAACTCTTCCCTGCTGCTACAGTCAGGTCTGGATCTCCCTCTTCCCTTTGCCTTTCTCTCCTTGCTTTGAAGCTCTTCCTGTGCCAGTGTGCAGCTGTGTATATATCTGTTCATTTTATCTCATATTTGCCTGCAAGCCTCTTGCCCTGTTTCTAGCTTTTGTTCCCCCCTCTATTCAGGTGCTTTCCTCCCTTGCTCTGTCCATACTGCTCTGTTCTCTGATCTCTGCCTTCATCCAGTGAGCCCTACGATCTGAGGTGTGGCTCAAGCACACCGTAAAGCAGCCTGAGGCTGCCCCTCTGCCTGTCAGCCGGAGCTTTTACACAGCTCATAGCGAAGTGCTGTCAGGACACGATGACTGCCTTGCTAAATGGTTTTGTCCCTCTGTCTGGTGGTCTTTCTGCAATAGAAACTCCTAGAAGTGCGGCCTGGTCTCTTTGCTTGCTTTGGGCAGTGTCTGCCGGGGTGGGAGATAGCTGCATTTTCCCCCCTCTTTAAACAGATAAGCCTGGCTGGTTGGCACAGTTGTTAGCTTTGTTTTTCTGTACCCTTGTCTATAGATGACCCTTTTTTGTGCTAGTTGAGGCTGTGTGGCTGTTTACCTGTATGACTTGCTGGAGTGATTGCTCAGACTGATGCATACCACACTCTGGGACTGTTTCTTCCCCCTGCAACCCTGATTTATAGATAACGAGAAGGGAATTCTTGGCTGCCCTGTTATGAAAATCATTGCAGTATGGAAAAGCTCATCAAATGAGCACAGCACCTGGTATAAAACCAGCTATATTCAGTTTTCTGGTTTTCCACATCAAAAAAGGCTTCCCTTTGTTATTTAAACAATTTTCTTCAAATGGCATTGTAAGGGATGTAGGCACAAAGGCTGCTTGCCTGCTTTTCCAGGAATAACTGGAACTGGGGAGATTTCCATAATCAATAGAGGGAATGGGGTGTGTTGGAGAGGGTATTCGTTATGTTATTTTCTGGTTAGGCAGTGTGCACATGCCACATAGTGCAAACCAACCACAGGGAATCCTGCAAGAGGGAGAGTTAGCTGTGAAAATTTACCCTGTTGCTAAAGAGCTCATTTGGTTGTGTCTATTATGTGAGAGAGGGATGACTGAAGAAATACTCCACTTGGTAGATGAACAGAGAATACATGTCTGCCAGTTACAGGACAGCTTCTATGTGCATAAAACCTGAGGTATCTGCTGGTGGTGCTGGGCAGGTGCTGGCTGTTAATGGTCAGAAAGGGACATAGATTGTTTTTCAGTGAATGGGCTTGCTGGAAGGCAGGGGAGGAAGGAATTGCTTATATATCTTTAAAGTATTTCTCTTTCTTGATGCCATGTGCCTTTAAGGAAAGCAGATTTTTGGGAACATGAGTTCTGTAAGCAGCCAAAGTTTCTGCTTCCTACAGCAGGGATACTTTCCCCTTGATAATTCCAGTCCAGATTGATGGTGGTATCCTCAGGCTGTGACACTGTGCTTTTGTTTTGGCCTCTCACTTCTCTCTGAAATCACAGAGCCAATATGTAGGATTTGGGATTAATTCCTGACTTTCTGACAGTGATTCACTATCACTCCTCCCCCTATCACTTGCACATTCCTCCCAAACCAAACCTCTGTAGCCCAGAAATAGGTCGCAGACTACCACCTAGTCAACAGGCATTGCTTGCATCATCTGCTGGTGTGACGTGTAGTGAGATGCAGTGTGCTGCACGAGCGCTTGGTGAGCAGGACCAGCCTGCTCACAGAGCGGGATGTGCGAACTCCGCTCATGATACCTGCCAGATGGGTGCTCGGAGAGGAAGGGGAGAGAACTGTGTACAAAGGAGAAAAAAGAGGAAGGTGTAAGCTGGCTCCATCAGTGCACAGATTTTCTGCTGCCTGGTTGGGATGATTTATAATGGTATACAGAGCTTTGTCACCTTTATGCTGACTCGTTTCAGTGCTGCCCAGAGGTCGGCCCACTGGCCTGTGAAAAATGAGTTGTTGATCTATGTTGCTTTTCCCAGTGGCCACAGTACTGGGGCTGTCGTCAGTCCTAGTGCAGAGCTTAACTAGGGGCTGGAAGGCCTGGGATAGTCACTCTGCCTCTCAGCACTGGTGATTTCGTTTTAGGCAGCCTTGTAATGCAGTCCTATGCAGGGCATAACCAAATCTCCCTTTACTTGGTGTGTAGGAGAGCAACTATGCCAGCAGCCTTTGCACAAGAGCACTATTTCTTGTCTGCATGGTTACTTTGGGAAGCTCACAGGACAAAAATATGCTTTTACTTTAATTTTTAATTTTTATTCAATAGAGTTAGCATGGAGTAACAGGGCCAGTGGCTGCGACAGATTAGCTGCAAAAGGGATGGACACAAAGCAATCAGCAGCAGAAAGGGAAGTATCTTTGAGCGTGCAAAGACTTTCTTAGGACACATAGGTTGTGCTTCTCTCTGAGAAGTGCTGAGAACAAATTGTCATAGAAGTGCAAAATACACTCAGTCTGTTTTGGGTTGAGGCAAGAAACGAGGGCCCTATAGCCTGGAGAGACGTGTTGAGTCTGCGTGGGGAAAATGCACCTTAATTAGATGGGTTGACAGATCCTGTTTCTCCTGCTCCTTCCACAGTTTGCAGTGTTCAGTCTAGGAAACGCCTCCTGGATTCGCCCACCAGTGCCCTTACGGTAGACCTGGCACACTCACCTCGAGTCCTCCACGCCGTGCGGCTGGATGTCAGAGAGACCTGGCTCATGACCTGTTTGGCTGGATGGACAACTTCAGCCTGGGAGGGGAGCCCAGCACATCCCGTGCCCTCCACACACCGTGTTCTTTAGTGCTTCTTGCTGTCAGCTGGCTGGGTTTTGGCATGGAGAGGACAGCGTCTCTCCCAGTGCCTGCGCCGGGGGCCATGTACCCTCCTCTTGGCTGTGGCGCTTGCAGTGCTGCTGTCTGGAGCTGCGCTTCTCTGAAAGTTGCTTAATAGACACACCAAACTCTACTTTATCTTGACAATGCACCCTTTTCTTGAGAGAAATGAGAAGTTTCAATTTCAGTCACTAGCCTGTTTTTCATTAACCTGTTTTAGTCAGCAAGTCATGGCTTTACTGTGCCACTCTCCCAAGCTGCTGCTCGTAAGTCTAAATGAGATGGTGGAGCAAAACTCCTGTTCTCTGCAGAAAATGCAAAGAGAGAAGAGGCAGTTTTACCCCAAACGTTAGAGGAGACTTGGTCAGATTAACACTACAGCGAATGCCAAATATCTTGAATTTGCAGGGTTCTTTAAGCCCCAAGTGAGGGGCGAGGAGGAGGAAGGGGGAGGGAAGGATTGGAGCAAAGTTGTTAAACCTTTTAAAACTTCTGACTTAATCTTTTATTCAGTGTTTGTGTAACTCTGGTTATCTGCTAGTTAATACCAGTGTTTTTGATACCTCTCCAGAGCCAGTACACTGCAAACCTTCAGCCCTGTTGGGCATTTGTGCTACAGCATATTTAATAGCCATGACAACAATTCAACAATTGTATAGCAGCCTCCCCTCCCTGTCTGAGTGTTGCAGGCACCAGAGTGTCTCCATTGGAAAACCCCTAAACATACAGTTTCAGCCAAAACTGGTTTAATGATAGTCTACTGAGAGCTTGACAGGCTTTAAAAAAAAAACATGGGGGGGGGGGAAACAAAGGCACATTTTGCCCTTCTCCCCCATTTATTTCTTAACTTCTTCACTCCCTTTGAAAAAGCTGCTGCTGTAAAATACAAGGCGAAATAAAAAACATAAATTGCTTTAAATTGCTTAACATGCTTGATGAGACAAAGACTGGTGTGTTGGAGTGGCTGCAGGGAGCTCTGCGGCTGCTTTTGTATGATTTCAGAGGTGAATTTAGATGGCTGGAAGATAGATGGGTGCCAGATGCAGTTTGACACAGATTCCGGCAGCTGCTCCTGCGCGAGGTTTCATTAGCGGCGAGTTAGCCAGCAGCAGAGCTCCGGCGAGGCCCCCGCGCTGAAATGACAGCGAGAGCAGGGAAACAATACAATATTCGCTAAGTGATTTTAATCTAGGAGATTAAATGACACCCAGTTGGTTTCCTGACTTAGAAAGCCAACACGGAATAAAGCTGTTCATGGCACTCACTCTGCCCAAGCCCTTGTCACATACATTTATGTTGCAAGTGCTTCCTGACCGCCCCCCCCAACCCTGAAATGGGAAGAGAAGGGTTGATTTTGTCGCAGTCA
Source organism: Psilopsiagon aurifrons (assembly GCA_025447955.1). Taxonomy (NCBI): domain Eukaryota; kingdom Metazoa; phylum Chordata; class Aves; order Psittaciformes; family Psittacidae; genus Psilopsiagon; species Psilopsiagon aurifrons. Next base: position 7,943 of record JAOEHY010015076.1, read on the forward strand.
TATTTTTCCATCCTAACTGTATAATGTGTTTTTAACTGCAACAGGAAATATTGGCCTCGCTTCGACAAATGCTTACATTGGACTGAAGTGCTCGCGTGCTCCTGCGAAGCACAGGCATAACTGTTTGAAAGATTAGGGCCATGGGCTGGAAAGCGAACGGCTTCCTTTTTCATAGTTGGGCAAGTCCCAAAATCAGGAAGTCATCAGTGTTTACAGGCTTGGGGAATTGGGTTTAGTTTTAAGTAAACCAGCGTATTATGATGGATGACTTGATCCAACCAATGGTAGTGGAGGTGCTGTTCTCCAGGCAGCTGAAAGTTTCATTTGTGGAGGGACACTAAAGGTTATTCTGGGGGGGCTTCATGGGCTGTGTTTTGGGGACCCTTGCTGTGGCACCCTTACTGGGTGGTTAATTGGGCTTTATATAAACTTGCTTTACCAACTGAATTCCTGACTAGAAAAAGAGGTTTTCCCTCTGTTAGTTGGAGGAAAGTATATACAGAAACAAACAGATCTCTTTTTCCATGTTTACCACCTGAATATTACCATTACATATTTAAGTGCTGATGTCAAACTACTCTGTTCACTTTGAGTCATTTACTGTCCTCACAGTAAGCAAACAAACCAGCTTTTTTTTTCCCCAATTAATGGGTTGTCTTTTGATCTCAGTGATTGTTTATGAATGTTACAGTTCTGTCTCTAGATGCCTTTGGTAAGTACCCCATGCATGGCTTCAATTAAGTTTTCTATATCGAGAAAGTATGCCTTAATTTATCAGGTTAAAGATATCTCTGTTACATCAGTTTGTTCACAGTGTGTTGTGACCTAATCAGCTAGGGATGTAAGCCATTTCATGAGGAGTAATTACTCAACAACAAAAAATGTCTCTCTTTCCTAATAGCCGTGAGTGAATTGGCTAATTGGAATCCATTTTGGTAGTGGCGGGTCAGCAATCAGGAGGTGACTTTCCTGTCTGGATTCTAGGTGGGAGGGAGAAGCCAGCAAGAGCTGAACACAGAGCTACAGCTTCCTGAGGTAACAGAGCGTTGCTGCTATTCATATTGGAGGGAAGTTCGTTTTTGAGGGGAAAGAACAGAGATTTAGATTAGACATTAAGAGAAAATTCTTCACTATGAGGGTGGTGAGGCCCTGGCACAGGTTGCCCAGAGAAGCTGTGGCTGCCCAAGCCCTGGCAGTGTTCAAGGCCAGGTTGGATGGAGCTTGGAGCAACCTGGTCTAGTGGAAGGTGTCCCTGCCCATGGCAGGGGGTTGGAACTGGATGAGCTTTAAGGTTCCTTCCAACCCAAACCATTCTGTGATTCTATGATCTGCTCTCAAAGCTTGCAAGAGCTCTGGTTTTATTATTACTACTGGGGGTAGGGGGTTGCAGTGACAGATCTCTATTGCCTCGTTGGGCCTTGGTCAGGAGTCCAAGGGAAGTTTTAAGGTTGTTGGCTCAGAATAACTTGTGACAGTTACAGAGCAAGTTTTGCTTTCAATGCGTGCTTCATCACTTAGGAGCATGCGCTGCCAATCCAGAGGTGCTGCACTGGGGCATCTTTTAGATGACCCCACTGGTTGCTGTTCTGTTGTTCTATTTCACCCAGAGACAGATCATTGAGGTGCACTCTGATTTTTTTCTTTTTCCCTATTTTCCCTCCTTGGCTTCAAACCTTGCTGAAAGGGAGGTGGAGAGGAAAATCCTCATGAATTAACATTATTTCCCTGGTGGGCTTTGCTGCCATTTTATCTAATTACGCCTGCTGTTTTCCAGATCACATTGTAAGCGTTTGCATGAAGGGGCTTTCACTTACCTCCTCAAGTAAATTAAATAACAGCCCTTAGGCTGGGCTGACAGCATAATGCATTTTCATGTGGGAGATCAACAGCTCCCATACCTTGAGATGGGAAACGCTGAAATGACAGGGAGGCTCTGCTTTTGTCTTGAATTAGGGCAACTAGATCAAGTTAGGGCTACTTTGGAAATGCCTGCTCCTGGCTCTTGTGGTGGGTCGGGATCAGTGGGAAGAGGGATACGCGGGAATTTGGAGAAAGGGCTGCAGAGAACATACTGTGTGTTTTGCTCAGGAGCATCCACAGGCTATGTGCAAGGTGTGCAGGAAAGCAAGGGAAAGCAAGCCTGTCGTCAGCTGGTTTGAATGCACAGCCATATTGGAAAACATGAAGGGATCTGCAAACCAGGAAAGATGGGAAGCTATAGACGTAAAGCAAATGAGAGGTGCAGGCCCTGCCCTGAGGATGTTTACAAAGTGACTTGGTGGATAAGGAAGGCTGGACTTGCATTGAGTGCTCTGGAAATCATAACACATGGCCTTGACTTTCATTTCCACGATAAGCCGTCCCGTAGTTTCCCTGTGCTTCATTTCTTCAATTTGCAAAATGAGGCAGTTGCTATCTGCTGCAATGATAGTCCGCTGCTCTACTGACCCGTTACTCCCAGCCAGTATCCAGCCACAGGAACTATCCTTCTCCAAACGTTTCAGAGCTCCTAGAACCCTCCATGATACCAGCCTCATGGGTTGATCCATTTCCTTCCTAGTTGTGTGTGGTATTAATCAGAAATGTACATCAGCCCTTCTCTGGCTCTGGCCACTGCTCCATTTCTGTGACAGAGTTGAGAGCTGCTGAGGAGGAGAAGGGATCAGGAACAGATGACCATGGAGAAATGCATTTCTTTGGCTCCTGATCAGCCCAGGCTTGTCCTGAGAGAAAAGATGGTGTTGGTGAGAAGGCAGAGAGGGACACTCCAACTCCCTCGACCATTAGGCATGGACAAGCCTAGGGGTGGCCCAAAACTCTGGTGCCTCCTTTGGCTCTGCCTTCACAGGATGGTTAAGTGTGCCCAAACTAGGGACATGCCAGTAAGTGAGCCGTGTGGCCAAAGTGAGTGTTCAGTGGTTGAGGAAAAGGAGATAGGCTGCTACAGCAAGTAGGAAATGTTAAGTTCTGGCTTGCTCCTGTAGGTCGTCAGTGGTGGTCAGCAATAGGAGAAGCTGCTTAGCTGGGGTGGCGAGAGGGTCTTACGTGCTAGGGAGCCTTGAATATGTGTTTCATGTAAAGGAAGAAAGTTGACACGTCTTGCTAGCTTGCCGTAGCTCTGTGGTGACAGCAACTGTCTCTGTATTATACCTGTAATATCAAAGTACCTTCTAGCTTCTGGTGTTCCTTCCCTGTGTCATCGGTTTAGGGGTTAAGGACATCACACAGATCACTAAGATCTGAGTCTGCAGTGACTCAGTTATGTCTGGGGACATGTGCTGAAGAAATGCAGTTGACTTGTTTTTCTCTGGAAAATGGAGATTTCAGTTCCATCAAAACACAGTTCAAGGTTGAAGGTGGGGGAGAGCTCGAAAAGTTAGTGTGATGGGGGTGTAACCACCTTTTAACTTGCATGTTAAAGCATCTTGGCTCTTCCAAGTACTGGAGAACTACTCTGTGATGCATTTCTGTGAGATGAATTTTGAATGCCAGCGAGATAATGGGATTTATCAAATAAAAAGCCCGTCTTTCACTTTGTTCAGGCTTGGCCTCATGCCTCAAATACATGGAGTTTAGCTCGGAAGCGGCTTGTAATTTGTATCACAAAAGCACTGTGTGTAATTCATGATGGATGGTAGCCACTGGATACCAGAGGTTCTCGGCTGGGACGTGCTAACAGCTTTTGCTGACATTAGCACTTGGTCAAAGTCATTGCAGCAGGACAGAGGACAAGTGAATGGTCACTATGAGGTTACAGTGGGAGAGGCTGAGGAGGTGTTTATAAATCAGGGATTCAGATTTACCATCAGTCATTTATTAGCATGAATGTGCATGATATGATGCAAGACACATCGCTGCTTTTAACACGTTAGGGGAGATGATTCAGGATTGATACAGCTTTTCAGTGATCTGGTAGTATACATCCCATTATTATTACTCTTCACTCCCTGTAGATGTTAGAAAGCTTTCTAACAATTCACGGTGTCTCTCAAGCCCTCATCTCCTTCTCTCTCTTTTTTGTTATTATTTTTAAATTAATTTAATTTTATTATTATTCAGACTCCTGCTGTACACATCCCCCAGGCAGGTGGGAGGGTGAGTTGGTGGGAGATGACTTGGCTTTGTTGGAACTTCACTTAATGCAGGGTGGGGGCAGAGAAAATGAAGCTAAATTACGCAGATCCTGAAGGCACAGCAAGCGTGCTACATCACTTGTGAGCATGACTAGAACTGAAAATGAATCACAGCCTTGTTAGACACTGTATGTGTCAGTGCATGTGGGCAGAAATATCATTCAGTGAGAGAGAGAGAAAAAGACAGAGACTGCATCTTTTAAAGTGTGCTGGTCCCACTGAAATCGCTGTAGTATTTAACCTAATGGTGAGAGCTGGGAAATGGTGGGACAGCTGTTCCAGGATACTTTGATACATCGATTTTTTTTCCTTTCTGAAAGTTCAAGCAGAGTCTGGACTGCTCAGCAGTCTCATCTGTTTTCTAAACAGGAAAAGGCTGTAATTGCATGTTCAGGTTTGAACCCACTTTCAAGGACTTTATAATACAACCAACCAAGACTTATTCTGGGTTAGATTTGAATGTGAATATGCTTCATCCTGACTGTTCATTTTGCTTTAGGAAGCAAATCTGATTTGCTCTTCCTGTAGACTTTTGATGGTGCACACGCACACAGACACACAGGTACACACACATGTGCACGCTGAGCTGCTTCACATATTCCAGCTACAGAAATCCAGCCTGGATCTGTAACCTTGATTCTTGCAGCTGCCTAATTCAAACAGGACTTAGTTCTAAAATGGAAACTGGTTTTACAGTTAGGTTGTAATGCGACAGAGCCACATTTCATTTGATGGAGAGCTGCTTGGATCAGCTGACCACTAAAATCTGCTGTTAGTACTCCAGAAGGTACTTGCTACAAACGATAGCAATGTTCCTAAGGAAGCTTTCCCACCTCCTGCAGAGATCTATCCATGGCAGCTAACAGGCAGCAGCCATTTTCATGTCCCCACCCCCAGCACGACCAAAACCACATCTTCTCAAAGCCAGATGGAGTCAACCAGTGTATTCTTCCAGGGATTTTGGCTGTGCATTTTGGGATGTTGTGCTCAGTGCCTGTGCTCAGTCATTGGCCTGTGATGTCTTGTATAATGTAAGAGCTGACAATTCTAAGCACTAACCTGGGTTTTTATGAAGTGGCTAGAGATGTGTTTCTCCTTTATCCCCCTCCCCACAAAGTACAGACCAGGTGCTCTGTATTTGCTGAACACAAAGTGGTTTCTGAACGTTAAGAAGGATGTAAACTGTTCACAGCTGAGGACACAGCAGTGCACCTCCCCCTTCAAGAAAAAGGAAAAATAAAAGAGAAAACCCCATCATAAATAACGTTAAAAAATCCTGGTCATCATGTGGTGTTCCTAGAATGTCCTTACAGCTCAGATGAAATGGGACTAGCTTGTGATTTTCCGACTCCTCAATGTGACTGTTTCAGGAGAAAGGCAAGGAAAGGATCCATACTTGCGACAAGGAAAAAATCAAGTTTTAATTAGAGCAAGAACATGTTCTGAAAAGTAAAGATTTTGGACTTAATGTGCACGGAACAAAAGGCCGTTGTGAGCTATGTACTAGAGTTGCTGAGAGTTTGTATTCTGCCCTTTTTTTTTCTGTGGGAGTTATTTCCTGTTGTTGACTAGAGTTCTTTATTTAGAACCACCTAGCTACTGAATGATGGCTCGCTCACAAGAAGAAAAAGTGTGATTAAAACTTGTTAGGGCTTATTTCAAGATCTCCCCGCTTCCATTTATTTAAGGGGAATCTTTGCTAAATGGGAGAAAAAAGTTCAAAACAACAAATGCATTTCCTTCTCATTTCACCCACATCACCAGTGACAGCTAGCAAAATACATTTGGAGCCTGAGGTCTTTCACCTGCACATCTCGTGGAAGACAGTGTTTCTCTAATAGAGATGGTTTAGATTGTTCTTGGGTTTTAAACCCAAACCTTTCAAATGCCAGGCCTCCACGCTGGTGTTCTTGGGTAGCATGTCTTTCTACGAACCCTGCAACTGGAGTAGGAGTGGGCACTTGCGCTTTCCCAGCTTGCTCAGATGAGAAAGTTTCATTTGAAAAGCACTGACAGCAAAAAGAGGTTTCTGTCTGCTGAATTGCATGGGAACAGTATTTGGGTATGTGTATGAAGTCAAATTATCAGCACTTCGGCATCTGCTTAACTTTTGCTGTTACGGCAGAGCCTGAACACCCAGTTAAGAGTAAAGGAAAGTTAGCAGAAGAGAAGGTTGGGGGTGGAAAAATATATTCAACTTAAAGGTCACTGCTATTGTGCTATAGGAGTAGGTAAGCAAGCATATGGGAGTTAATGATGAGGTTTTTGCTCTAGCAGGAATCACACTAGGAATGTCCCCTGGATGTGAGTGATTAGTAAGTGCTCTGGGGCATGGGACAGTCATCCCTCCTGGACTTGGCTGGCCCCTGGCTGTGAGCCTCTTGATAAGGGTGCTTGTTTCTGCCCAGCTATTGCGAATAGGTTGGTGCCTTTCTGTGAAGTACCTGGCTGCTCTTGTGCTGGTTGTGAAACTCTTGGTTATGACTGAAGACAGCCATTCTGCAAGAAAAACTGGGAGAAGCTGGCTTGTGAAGCTGAATATGGGAAAGTGATCTTTCTGTGAGAGAGAGGAGGATTTGGGAGCCTTCTGCCCATCCTCTTGTGCTGGGAAAGTTCGAGGTTGGGAGAAGCAAGGAGAGCCCTAGTGATACTCCTCATTGTATTTTCTTATCCTGCTGTCCAAAGGTCAACCCAGAGATGCCCCGAACTCTGTAGCAGCACCATCGATGCGGATGCAGCTCCTCCTCCCTGTTTTCTTGGGTCTACTCCTTTTCCTTGGCTTGTTCCTCTCTGTCCTCCCATCAGGTCTCTTCTTTGCCCTCCCACCAAGGCTAAAATTAAAAGGGAGAAATATGACTGTTTCAGAGAGCAGCTTATCGCTGTCTGAAAAAGCCACTGGTGGCTTTAGGGAGCAGTACGCCACATGCAGCATCTGCTTCCCTAGCTCCCTGCCATCCTGCCCGCAGCAGAGCTTGGTGGGTTTACTCTTCTTCATTATTTCTTTTAGTTTTTCTCTCTCCCCCTATTCCCCGTTGATTCTGTCACGTACTGTGTGAGATGGGAGTGACCTGGCAGAGCTGCCTCTCCCTCTTCCAGACCCCTGCCACATTTCAAGGTCATTAGCACCCCAAAGCCACTGTGGGAGGAAGAAAGGGAGCATAAGAGGTGTGAAAGGAAGGGAAGATGGACTGTTATGATAAATGGTGGATTCTCAGCTTTCCTCTTTGTGCTGGTGATAGATCCTAAATACTGGGTGGGTTTGCAGTGATTTAGTGTTTCATCTTTGCTTGGGAATACCAATTAGGTGTAAACCTCTTTTAGCCTTTGGCTAATAGTCACTATAAATGAACAGCTTCCTTTAAAGTGAGAGAGCAGAAAAAAATGCCAGAACCTAAATGAATTTGTGCAGTTCCCTTTTTCTTCAGAAAGCTGAAATGGATTTCTGACCGTTACAGGGGTGGTTTTAGGTAGACTTAAGAAACACAGACTTCACCCACAGCCTGTTTACCTGCCTAAGCTTTTGCTGACTCTTAGTCGTGCTTGCAGGAGGGAATGTAGGGAGGCAAAATGAATCATTACCGCAGGCACAGTCAGTAAAAGCATCTGATGTACTCATTCAGTCTTTTTAATCTCCTCTTTGCACATAAGCAGAAATCATGCACTTTGTGAAGGGTTAAACCAGAACGACTTGTGCATTCACTGCATTGGCTCAATGAGTTCAGTTCTATATGATCTCCATTTATTTGTAGTGGAACAGAATGGCAGTGGGAGTTTATGCTACATTTGATGTTCTTGTGCTAGCTTTTTTGCCAGCTTTTTTTTTTTTTTTCCTCTTTTCTAAATTTAGCTGTGCAGCTTCAACTTCTGTTTTATTGGGGTTTGTTGGTTGTCTTGCTGGGTGTGTTTTTAAGGGGTGATGTAGGACAACTGTTTACTTAAAATGAGACCCTCTGAAGGCCCTGTCTGAAGAGTACGGATAAACATTATTTCTAATGAATTTTGCACCTGGGACAGTCAGAGGAAAGATTTATTATTGCAGATTGGAATTGCCTTGAAAATGCCTGTGTCACATTGGTAAGCATTCCTTGAATCTAGTGGCTCTAAGAAGATGCAGAAACTAGTCTTAAACAAAATGCCCAAACCTCCAAAATGGGGTAAGAGTGTTAATATGGTCTACAGGTTGCATTCCAGACAGGAGAAGCAGCTAGTGGTAGGTGCAGTCATTTGGATGTTGATGTATTAACTTATGTTTTCATGTAGATAACGATTGAAATAGTTTTTAGGGGTTGCTTTGGTGATGCATCTGGGCATGAGCACATTAAACTCCAGTGGCATGGTTTAAAGTCCTATGTAACTTATTGTGAAACTATATAACACCCTCCATCCATATGGTAGCCACACCACCCTTTTGATTTTGCCCTCCAAGCCTCAAGCACGTTGCTACTATTGTACAGTGCTTCAGTGCAACAAATATGAGCAAGAACATCCAGATCTAGAAGCCTCTGGTCACCCCACTGGTAGCCCTGTTTGGTGTCTCAAGCCTTTGGCATCTCAGTAGGGTTGAGCAGTACTAAACAAATTCCAACTTGCCTTGGCATCAGGCATCTTCCATGTTTCAGAAGTGCTTATATGGGGGCATCAGTGCTCCAGAAATGTATGGCTCCACATGGAGCTCTGTTGGAGTAGCTTTGCTTCAGAAAAGAGCTGTAGTATGTGCAGCGCACAGTGTAAGCCGCATCGGTAGAGCTGCTCTCGCTGGTGAACAAGGAGCAGGTATTCCACCTGCATAAAGAAGATGGTGACATCCTTTGTATTAAGTGTGTGTGTGTCTCGCAGGTTTGAGAGCCCCATGTTGTTAAGATTTTCAGGCTCATGTTGGGTTTCTGCTCAGGGCTAGTGGGTGGCCAAAGGCTTCTGGCTTACTTGCAGCGACATCTGTTTACACCAGTGGTTAATTAGGCTGAAGACAGACCATCTCTGTATTTTCCCCCACCATTTCTATGTTTCTTCTTTATTAAAAGTATTCCCGCCTTGATGGTAAAACAGAGCCTTTGGTTTTATCTGCATATAGTTTTTTTCCTCTCTTACTCCACCGGCCCCTGTAAGAGATGAATATCAGGATGTAGCTTCTCTTCAAGAAAAGTAACCGAGTGTTCCAGAAAACAATGACTTGTGCTGTTGCTAGAGACTGCAGAGTAAACCCTGAAAGGGAAAGAAAAGCAGCCAAAAATTGTTTAAAACAAAGCTCAATGCAAAGTACAATCCACTGTCTTGAGAAGCATGAGTGGAAAGGGGAGACTGTAGAGAAGCCTGTGTGCCATACAGATGGCGTCGGTGTGAACAGTCTGGCCTGGGTCAGAACTGAAGTGCATCTTTCAGGTGGAGCCGCGTGAATGGGATTTGGGCAAAGAACGCAGCTATTTAGAAGAGGCAGAAAGATGTGAGAAGACAAACAGCAATGGTAGGCAGCCTGAACCTCTGTCAGGACAGAACGTTTCAGCTGGAGTGAGAATGATGCACACCAGCAGTCTCCAGAGGACTGGGAGTGCACAGGGAATTACAGAGTGAGGGAGTCATCTCCGTGCATGAGGAATGCAGCAAAACCTCCTCTGACTAAGCCAGCTAATGCACACTGCTTCTTTTTTTTTTTTTTTTTCCTTTCCTGATAATCCTGTTCCATAATATTTCCTTAATAATTTAGTATGTGAGGAGTAGTCCTTCTGAAAAGCATCTAAATCACCAAGTCTTACTTTGAGATGAAACCTTGCCACCCTTGTCCTTGATGCACACTGGGGAATCTTATTGGGTCTTGGACTATTTCAGACCTATCTTGGAGTTCAGGTTGTTGTGTTTTTTCTCTTAATTACCTAATGAATTTACCATGTGGCACAACCCTTGGTACTGCCAAGCAACAGCTTTCTATTACTAGACTGTATGAGCCCGATCCTGCGTTACTGAAGCCAAAAGCAGTATTTGGGAACAGACGCTGGCATCAAAATCTGTAGGAAGGCTTAGAATAACTGTACAAAAGGGGTTAGTTGCGCTGAGAATATTGATTCATGAGCTCCATGGTTTTCTGCATCTCTGTTCATTTTACCCGAGCAAGATCAACTGCCCAACTGGACGTATAATATATGATACTGCATTAGAACTAAGGCTGCATTTGGTCATACTCATTAATTAAACTGATTTCTCCAGTAGGTTTTTTTTTTTTTTTTTCCTAGAGAACTAACAGAGAATGATAATTAAGCATATTATGCATTCTAGGGAACGGTGTTTCTCCTACTGCCACAAAAACATTAAAGGAGAAAAACATGAACTAACACAGAAAATGAAAGGGAAAAGAAAGAGCTAAAATTGGAGTGGAAAAGGGGAAGCTTTCCTTCCTTTGCTTTTACCTGATTCCTCTGCATTGGGATGTGTGGGGCAGCCTTGTTACAGTGAGAGAGTTGCACCAGTGAAAAAAGGCAAAGAGGCAATTTAAATCTCAAGGTGCAGCTTCCTCCCTGCTAACATATAGGTGCAGTAATGCAGTACCCCTGTTTGTTTTTGTTGAGGGCCTTGCTTTTATCTGTGGCTGAGCCTTGCATGAGAAGGGCCCTGCTCTAGAAAGGTCAATATTGACTCCAGAGCTGGCCTTAATGGAGATGACACAAGGTTTTGATGTTTACACGCCTTTGCTTGTAGCGTGCTTTCCTCTTATTTGTAAGATGCCTGTTGCTCAGTGGGGATCTGGTGGAAGGAGCATCCTTGGCTGTATGTGGGCCCTTTGTTTTGCTTTTCACAGAATCACAGAATCGTTAGGGTTGGAGGGGACCTCTGGAGATCATCTGGTCCAACCCCCTGCTAAGGCAGGGCCACCCAGAGCAGGTTACACAGGAACGTGTCCAGGCAGGTTCTCCACAACCTCCCTGGGCAGCCTGTTCCCGTGCTCTGCCGCCCTCAACATAAAGAAGTTCTTCCTCATGTTGAGGTAGAACCTCTTGTGTTGTAGTTTATGGCTGTTGCTCCTCTCCTGTCACTGGACATCACTGAGAAGAATCCGGCACCATCCTACTGGCACCTGCCTTTGAGATACTTACATGCATTAATGAAATCCCCTCTCAGTCTTCTCCAGACTAAGCAGGCCCAGCTCCTGCAATCTCTCCTCGTAAGAGAGATGCTCCAGACCCCTGATCATCCTTGCGGCCCTTGGCTGGACCCTTTCCAATACCTCCTTGGTTTTCTTGTACTGAGGAGAGAGAACTGTACACAGCACTCCAGATGTGGTCTCACCAGGGTCAAGCAGAGGGTGAGGATCAGCTCCTTCAGCCTGCTGGCCACGCTCCTCCCGGTACAACCCAGGATACTATTGGCTCTCCTGGCCACAAGTTATAGGTGATGGTGGGGTCTTTATTTGCAGACAGTCGTGTGCTCTTGGGGCAGAGCTGGGTATTTGCCTGCCAGCTCCTGCATGCACTGCAGCAAAAACATCCAGGGAGAAAATGAAGATGTGTTATTCAATTACCCGATGAAATCTCAGTGTTAATGTGTACTGCAATTAGAAAGAAAAAGGCCAAGGATACAATTAGAAACATAGGAAGCAGTCCACTGCCTCTTTACTTGAAAAACATGAGGGATGTCGACCTTCCCAGCACCCCAAATGTTGCTGCTCTTTCCTAATTAGCACACGTGTTGATAGGCAAAGATTACCTAAAAGTCCAGAGTAGTTCTGATGAACTGCCCTATGAAATCTGATGCTTGTTTCTCCCCCTCCCAGTCTTTCCAGTCTTCATTGTTTCATTTGTTTATCTTTAACACATAAGGGTTTTGGGATAATGTACAGGAGATGTGACCTTAATCAGGCAAGCTTTGGCTATCCTAGCTCACAGACTAGGCTATGCTTAGACTGTGCCTGTGGCCCATATCAGGTCAGTACCACTGTAGAAAGATGTAGTTAGGCTCCTTCTCTTTCAGTGTGTGGCCTTCATGGGTGAGGGTCTGTGTAAATGCTATGACTGCAAAATGACATCTGTGCTACTGCTCCTCAGGAAGCACCATTCCAAATGGGATGCTTTTTGGGTTGCTCCTCCTTGCAGACACACAGACTTCTTACCCTCTCCTGCAGGCCCCTGCCTCTGCCAACACACTTCCTTCTACAGCACTTCATGGCTCGGTTGCAGGCTGTTTGTCTGTGCTTAGTAACATGTTTGGGCAAACTGTGTTTGAGCAAACTGTTTGGGCCTTGCAGACACCTTCTGGTCAGATCACTCTGGAGCTGCAGAATGGAGTTTTGTGGCCAGAGAGGTCTTGTTAAATCGGGTAGGAGGCAATCTGAGGAGCAGTGAGTGATAGGATTATTCACCTTGCATAGCCTAACCTCATCCCGCCACGATGGAGCCTGTGCTGCATGTGAGACAGAGGAAGGAGCTCTACTCGTATTGATCAGTATCGTGACCTATGCTCAGCTGAGAGTGCTTCAGAGTGTGGATGCAGGTTGTACTAGTTGTGTTCGCAGGAATAATCTGAGTTACAGCATGACTATAAACTCCTGCCAAGAAAGGCCCAGGGGAGTTACAGTAGGAAACAGAAGGGGCGGTGAGTTTTCTCTTATGCTCGTGTAAAATTGGAGCAACCGAACAAAGTCAGAAGCATTTAAAACTCAGACGATGCAGGCTCAGGCCTTTAACTGCTGAATGTAACATGGCAAGATCAGGGCAGTGGATATCGGACTGGAGCCCAGCTGCTTATTTAGCAAATGTTTGTGGTTGTGCCTATGGTGCCGGTGATAGTGTGCACACACCCAGGCACTGGGACTGTAAACCTGCTGCGGACTTTGAGCTCCGGAAGGTTCAGCTGGGTGCATCCATACAGCAGTTATGCAAGGCCAGATCCTGCTGTGTTACAAATCTGGTCTGAAGCAGGGCAGAATGTGGCCCTGAAATTCAATTGATCCAGCATGCAGAAAGAAAAACCCCTGTCAAAAAGCGTAGAAATGTTTGGGTTGAAAGGACCTTAAATCCAGTCTCAATCCCCTGCCACGGGCAGGGACACCTTCCACCAGACCAGGTTGCTTCAAGCCCTGTCCAACCTGGCCTTGAAGACTGCCAGGGATGGGGCAGCCACAGCTTCTCTGGGCACTCTGTGCCAGTGACTCACCACCCTCATAGTGAAGAATTTATTCCTAATGTCTAACCTAAATCTCTTTCAGTTTAGAGCCGTCCCTCCTCTTCCTATCACTGAACATGTACAGGTGTTACAAATATTCTGGGTGGCTTTTGAGTAGGCTGAAGCCCACTGAACAGGTACCGCTCAAGGCCTGAAACAAAAGGAATCTTTTCCTTCTATTTAGTAATGTTTAGTATGACTCTTGTAATTTCAAGAGGTTTGTTTCCTTGAGTAGAAGGACCACGTTTCAGAGCCTTGCTGCTGGAAAGAATCCAGCTGGGGGAAATTCTGGTTTTAATTTTTGCCAGCTCTAGAGCAATTTGCAAGTCACTCGTCAAAAGGCAGTAAATGGTTCGTGAATTGCTTTGCAGATCTGGTTCAAGGCTCCCTCTTTACTGCAGGCAAAGGGAGGCTGAGAGAGTTTGGATCTCCTCAAAGGAATGGCTGATAGTAGGAGTCGAAGGGAAGGAGGTGCCCGGGCCTCCAGAAGTGGCCAAGTCAAAGAGTGGTTTTAGATGTGATGCCCTTTCCTCCCATTGCAGTGACTTCAGCGGAGTATTATCTTAAATACCAGTCTTGGTGTTTAAAACTTAACTAGATGGGGTCTTTTCAATTGTAATTTAAGAATCCATAAAATCACCACTTTATCTCTTTCTGTTTCTGCCGCTTCCGGGTGGGGGGGGGGGGGGGGGG
>JAOEHY010015078.1:0-62949 GCA_025447955.1 Psilopsiagon aurifrons
CCCCGGCTCCGGCCCCGCGCCGCCCGGGCGGTTCCGCGGTGCGCTGGAGACCCCTGTCGGCGGTCGGCAGCAAGGCCGGGCCGAGAGCCGGAGCCGGGGCCGGGGCGTCCGGGGCCGCTCCGCCGACCGCGGGCAGGAGCTGGACCGCGCGAAGCTGAGGGGAAAGCATCCCCAGCGTGAGCGTCCCAAATAGCGAGAGCACGCGGGGCCCTCATAACTTAATGTGTGTTTTCTTTTCAGTGTATGTCTGCCATCCCCTCAGTGCAGCAGCAGAGCCTCTGCTCGTACACCCAGGTTCTGAACTGGTAACGTCAACTTAGTATGTTTACAACCAGTGGGGAACGCATTGAGTAGAGGCACAGCTACACTTCTCTCCCAGCGATATCTAAATCCTCCTGGAATTTTGGAGCTCAGCCCATTGAAAACATGCAGATGACAATGGTATCTGTAGCAGTGGAATGGTCTGGGCTAGCTAAAGGAATTTAACTTGGCAGGATCCTCTTTTATTACCCAGCACTGCACTAAGTAGTCACTATTTGTAATTATATCAGTGGGAATCTTCAAGATTGATTCTCTACTGAATTACTATTCATACAGGCCACATGCGGTCATCTGCACCAGCACTACCAAATCACTAAAAAAAAGGAATGTAGGAATGACTATACAAACCACCTGAGTACCAAACCCCTTTGTTTTAATAAGGCAGCATAAGATACCAGGTATTCTGTAATAAACATTTCCATTCTTTTGCATGGTGATCTCAGGTAGCTGTTATTTCCCACCACAATTCATGAAAAGTGGTGTATCGTCGTTACATTTGCTCTATGGATATAAGCAAATATAGAAACATGCTTTCTGCTGCTGATCTTTTGTGTGCACAGCTCCCCTTACAAGCTGTGGGAATGTTTCATGTGAAAGGACTCCAAAATCAGGCGACTGGGTAGCTAAGCTTATTAGAAAGCAGCCTTATCTTGAGGAGTTCCTAAGTGGCCTAAATTGACCAATCCTTCGATGTGCCCCATGCTTCTGTTTGGCACAGGCATATTAATTTTTCTTCCAAATTCTGAAATATCTGAATATTTTTTAGGTTTGAGTACACTCGAAAATGTCATTTAAAGATATAAACTCCATAAATTGTTTTTCTAAATAAACTGTAGCTTATTGATTACTTTCATCTAAAATGACCCCTAAAGATCCTCAGATTCACCTCTTACACTGATGTAAGTCTTAATTCAACCAGGAGGGTCCCCTGACCTCCAGTTGCATCAGTGCAGAGCAGAAGTGTTCAGTGTGAACAAGATCAGAATCAGTCCAAAACATGAGAGTAATACTTGGAAGGGACTGAATGAAAACCCTCACAAAAGTATAAATTAGCATTTCTGTCTGCTAGGAATTGCAGTACTCCTCCTTCTTTGGATCTCTTACAAATCTACAAAAAATCCTTCAGGACTCAAGTGGTCCTGCAAAATGCTACTTCTAGTATGTACAGGAAAGTAACAGCTAAAATAATGTTTATTGTAAATCTTCTTAAACTTATCAGAATGTATACACCAAAAAGATTATGTTTTCCAAATCAGTGTAAATTTAGTTAATGGCTTAGTAGAGTGAAGTTGCTTATATTTTGTTGCTTGTATTTTTAACAGCATATTATTTCTAAGTAAGGGAGAAAAGCCTTTTCTTTCCAGCATCGCCGAAGAAGCCTGATTGCAAAATTTAATCAATCCTAAAATCAAAATTAGGAGGCTGGATTGGCATGAAAGCAACTGCATTGTAAGTCAGCTTTAAGATGTTATTGATAGAAGAGCTAATGCAATACATTTTCCTCTGTCACACGTTTCTGGCCCAAAGCAATTTGCCAACTAGCTAACCACCTCAGCATAAACACCGGGGAGCCCCCGCTGGGCCCTGGAAATCCCGCTTGTCTGCAAGTGCACAATATACAAGGCAAATCTCCATAAAGCTCTGTGCCACAGTTGAATACAAACACTCCTCAGGTCCTGCTGTGACTTGGCATACCCTGCCGGACAGCTGGAAACTGAGAGGAAAGGAGCTGCTGCCAATAACGGGTTACAAGGGATTGTCAGTGCAAAGTTTCCTGGAAACAGGCAGCCACTGACATAATTATTTTGCTGGAGGATATTGATGTGATATATAAGATATATATATACATGATGCACGGTTGCATTTGACATATATTTGACAGGATATAAGGTAAAAATTATAGAGCCTTTTTGATACATCTGTGTTCTTGGGCTAAGAATTAAACCCTTGAAAACACAAACAGGATTTGTCCCAACCTTACGTTCCACCTAATGTAATTCTGGAAATCCCTAAATGTCATCTGGAAATGCCCTAAATGTCATTTTATTATGTGTATCAAAAAGATTCAGCATACTGAGGGGTCATGAATGTGTATCTAACACCTTTGCAGCTGCAGTTTACTGTAGATAGATTGCATACAGTCACTGTTTCATTGTTTTTTTCTTGGAGCCACTTGCAATGAATTGCTACCAGCAATCATTAAAAAAAGATTGCTCTTTTTATGCAGCTTGAATATACAAAATGGTCCTTATCTACGTTCCAGTGTGAAGAAAGCTTGAAAGATAATTCAGAGATAAGAATGAAACAGCTAAATTAGGGATTGGCATATTCAATCATCATTAGTCTTATGCAATATAATTTTTAATGTAAAGAAGGTACATTTTCTAACCTTGAATAAAAGCATGGCATTCTGTATGTGTTATAATAAATTAATGCAATAAAACAGGTACACTTATCCTGCAAAGCAGCTTATTAACCAGACTGCTAGTGCTGCAAAATTCGGCATACAGTAAACAATACTTTTTTTGTTAGAATAATGACATACAGTTTATTCTTTTATACTATGCAGCACTTGGGGACCACATCCATTTACCAAAATAATACCAAATTAGTACTGCAAATATTGAAATCAGACCTTTCAGACTAACCAGTGGCCTAATTTTCTCTTCAATCTGCTCTTAATCTCAATTCATCAATAACACTGCCTTATTATAGGACTTTGACAGCGAGCTAGGGCTTTTGATAAATTATACATCTCAAGCCAGATTTAAAATTTGAAGCTCAAGTGCTAATTATCTGTACAGGCCTAGTTAATAACGAGATTTCTTGTTAAGTATCTGATCACAGCATGGGCATCATTTGTCAAGAACCTCAAGTCTACCTTGGAGACTAGCTCTTCGAATTCTCCCTTGCCTACCATATGTAAAATTGGGATCTTTGTTTCTATAATAACCTTTTATTAGGAAGCTGACATAATGATTAAGTTCGCTGTAGACACGTACAATGAGTTAGACAATTACCCTTGCTGCTTTAAACTACTCAGGCTCCTAGCAAGACAAAATAATTAATATTGAATTTTAATTTGATGTGTTCCACATTTAAACCCCAATTTGCAAAGTACACCTGGAAGGCTGCCGCTGTTTCCTTGCAGTTTGTGCTGATGAAATAAAAGCTCCTGCCGTTTGAATGTAAAAGCACAGAAGGCATGATGCACCACAATCACTTCTCAGTGGAGCAAAGAATTTTCGAGCATTAATGGGAAAGGTAATTACCTAGGTCTAACTTTATAGCCTTTTCTCTAATGAAACTATAATCTCCCAGGCCTACATGGTTTAAGCATTTACATGATTTTAACGATTTCACTGCCATAACAGTTGTCACACATGGTAATTTAAAAACTCAGTGCCTTAAAACAAAGATGCTAATTATATTTCTATATTTTTATTATTGAAATAAAACTGTACTGTGTGAAGTGACAGAACCATAATAAAAACAACCATGAGCTGCATTGCCTAAGTGGAAGGAAGGAGGGTGGGGGGGCATATTTGTTTGCAGGAAAGAAGGCGCCTGAGCGCCTTCACAACTGTACCTGTTAACTGTGCCGAGGGGTTTAATTCCCCTGAGCTTTGGCAGTGGGGCAAAGAACGTCCTATGCTCTGAGGACCTTCAGTCACTCCAACTTCAGGTAAAACTCCCATTGTGCCAACTTGTGAAGATGTTCCCTTTATAAAATACAGATGGTTCTCAGCCATCATCACCCAAAGATACATCGCCTATACACAGTCTTGCCCTTGTAAAGTGGAGTCCTGGAGCTCTGATACTCCTGTATCAGTACTCCTGCCCCAGTACTCCTGTACAAGCATTATGGCAAAGCTGGTGGCAAAACTGTCACTGTAAATGGTGAGAACTTTTTTCCACATATGGATGAATTTGAGCATGGAACACATGGGGAAATGGGCTTATTGCCTGAAGGACTGGGTGGGTTAGCCATTTGCAGTGTATATCCTGTGCATGGTTCCAGCTCTTCAGGGCCGTGCCTCTCAGGGTCTGCTGGGGTGGGACAGGGTTCCCACCCAGCTCACATCATCCGCTATTCACAGCTTTTCCAGCATCCCCTCTGCATCTCTCTGCTAGCCTCTGCTTTTACTATAACAGTTTGGTTACCACCTCACCTCTATGTCAGACATGCAGGCTGGCAGGGGTGTGGTGTGACATCATCAGTAAGACTGGTTTTCACAATGACCTCACCTCTGATGCTGGGACCCCAGCAAGCACCCTGCCTTTACTCTGCCCTGTTAGGGCTGGATGACTTCCTCTAGTGTTGGCTTCTGTTTATACTTGAGAGGCTCGTGTCTTTAAACAAGCTGAAGTCATTGCTGCAACAATTCCAGGGTAATCTATTGAATGTTCATCATCATGGAGCTGCTCTCTTTTCCAAAACTTGCTCACATTCACTAGCACGGGGCCTCAGGTACAAAGTTTGGATCCATATCAAAATGCACACTTCCCAAAAAGGCAGGTGGGCTCATGTCTAATGAAGATACCTTGTGATTATTATCAGCTTATCAGTGACACAAAATGGTACGTTTAAACAGGAAAGTCAGAAGCCATTTTGCTGATAGGAAAGTGTGTCTCAATGCTCATTTAGAGTGTTAGGGGGGAATTAGAACTTTCATTTTATGGAAAATTCAGCTATTTTGCCTTTTTTCCAATTCTTTAACAAAAGCCCAGGAAGATAGAAAAAAAAAAATCAAGATTATTTTTCTGGCAGAGCCACTCCTACTGATCTGAAAAAATAAGACTGTAAGTAGTGTCTTTTGGATCACAGACTCCAGTGAAAGACTCTAAGAAGACTTCTGATAGATCAATCTCACAGAGGTAAGTGCTGCAAATCCCTGGAGAGTAATGGGCCTGAAGGACAAAGCTATTGACAAACAGACATGGACAGCTTAATATGATGACGAAACACAAAGAATTAAAATCATCTTCTCTGCCTCAGCTCAAGAGGGGCATTGCAGACCAGAGGAAGATCTTGTGGCATAACAACATGCGATGATGTGAGGTTAAAGATTCTTTTATCAAAAGCTTAAACTACCAGTGCCTGAGTAGCAGCATTTACCATTATGCATGAATTCAGAAAGATAATTTCCTATCCTTTAGAGATTTCAAATCTCAAATCGAAGGTGCTCTCTGATGACTGACAAGGAAAAACCTTTTTGTAACAATTTTGTAGTGACTTTTTCGGCATAACCAAAGTGTTAAAACTGCTTTTGCTTTGTTTTCATCAGCAACAAGTTAGATAGACTAACAAGAGACAAGGGCCAAGGCTGTTAGCTACTTGTGGTTTTGTTGGCACTATTCCACTTAAGAAGGTAATTTGCTCGTTGCCTTCACTTAACAGGCAGGGCACATGGAGCTACCTTGCATTTACAACATGGAAAGAGTAAAATGAGGAAGGCAGAAGAAGTGAGGGTGTAGTGGGTTGTCACCAGTGAAACCTGTGGTGTCCCAGTGCAAATCTCAAGGCAGCCAGTTGCTTTAGCACTGCAAGGACAGAACTATGGATCTGCTCCAAATCACCACTGCCAGAGGCCACAGCAACATCTCTCCCACCTTGTGTTACCAGGTGTGCATCCCAGGGAACCCACAGGCACGCATGCAGACAGACATTTTTAATTAATCCGACTATTGCTATGCACCCTGTGTTCATAACACACTTCAGGCATGCCCAGCAAAGCTGTTTATTGTGGGAAGGATTGCTGTGCCTACACAGCCTCGGAGGGCACAGTACAACCCCACTTTTCTACTACATACGTTTAGTGTCATTTTGTTATGTAATAGCACAGAATAGGTGTCTCTGGAAAGTGAGGTAGCTGAATGACCCTCACATGGTGCAACATTAAGAGCTACAAACTCCTCTAACAAGCTGTAGCACCCCCGCCCTTTTTCACACTGATTTGTTCACACCAGAAAGCGTTCATGAGCTATCCTGGACACCAGAAAACAGGTTTTTTCACACAGATTCCCATGTTTTCAGCTCCTAAACTGGGCTGTATTATTCAGGGGAAAAGACCTTCTGGTTTCCTTACCTCTTAACATTGTGAAGGAATACACCAGGATACTGAGGGAGAAGTCTTGAACCCCAGTTTTAAGAAGGTCAGCACGGGGGAAATTAAATGCTTTATCAGTTTTATCATTAAATGAGATACTGTGTTACAGGATTTCTTTTTCATTTGAAAGCATAGATTTACAGTAACGGGCAGGTGTTAGACGAGATGGAATAAGAAGATGCATTATTAAGATGGTAAGTAATGACAGGCATCTTCCTTAGCTACTCCAGTATAGCCATTCAGTAGTGATGCTGCCTAATTAGCCTCCACTACTTACTCCAGGGAGGGGAAGCTCTGAGAGCTGCTGTTCTTGTGCTCCTCCTTTTCAATATGACAAACAAAAGCAGCTAAAGCAGCTGCTCTGAGCCCCTGGCTCCTTCAAAGCTGTGAACAGAATGAGCTCTTTCTACTGCTTACTTACTACTAGCTTATATATAATATAGTTTGCATTAAATAATATATGCGTCATTTCCTTCCTAGTCAATAAAACATCTTGATTGTCATTGGTACTGAATACTTTAAGAAGTAGATTCCTGCCTTTTGAAGATGCTATGGAAACCTTATTCATCATGGTATGAGAAATATGAAAACTTCTCAGTAGATTGATGGTTCTATTAATAGTAAAACTCAGAATGGGTTATTCAGATTAGGAAATTTCTAACAGAAATTTCCTGTTAGTTTAGAACAGTCGCCTTGCAGGGTTCCCATCACAATTAAAAATTTCTTCACAGCCACAGATCTTGCAGAACTGAAAGTCAAATCCAGCATTTTTTGGCATGTATAAATGATATAATACTCAGGCTTGAGATGCTAGATGTAAAACAGTACTGGGATAAAGTCTGTTTTAAATATATGAAAAAATAGTAGAATTTCAACGCTATGCAGCAATATATAAAATCCACAGATGTTTATTAATGCACACAGGCAACACAACTCAAACATCCCTTTTTTCCTTTAGACATGCATTGGGTTTTTCAGACATCATATTACCGTGCAATAAGAAAGCCCAAATCACTTATCAAAAATACTGCCAATGGAAAAACAGGATTGCCACTTTGCTGGTGGTCTTAGCAGATAAAGCAAAATTGCCACTATACATCATCCTTAAAAGAAAGACAATACCAAAGGGGAAGCTGCCAGAAGGTGCCATTTTCAGATGTCAAGATAAGGGATGGACGTCGGAATTAATGCAAGACTTGTTGCATGTTGTCTGTAACAGGCAACCTGGTGCCCTGCTAAAGCAGAGAGGGATGCTTGCTCCTGGATGCATTTCTAGAGTGTGTATCTGAAGAAACCTGTAAAACTTAACAAAACAAGTACTAGTCTTCAGAGTATTCCTGAAGGGAACTGCTATGTGTTCTTGATGGTGCTGTGAGCAGCCCTTTAGGAGCTGTATGAAGAAACCAAGCAGAGACTGGATCCTGGGGAGAAAAATACATTGAAAAACATCTATTAACCCTAAGTGCATAAATCAAGAAACTACCCTTGGCCTTCCTGGGATCAGGGCTTCTTGGGAAGAATCACTGGTGTCTGTGTTGTAAAGAGATTATGTAAGTACCTAATTTGGGATACTGAGGATGGGAATGTTGATGTAAGCAAAACAACGAGGTAGGCAGGCACTGCAAGCAGCAATGAAACTATTAACAGTAACGCGAAGAACTACAGTGATTGCAGGAATGGGTGTTTCATTGCCAAAACAAATGCCTGCCATGTCCTTACTCTTGGGAGTAAGGAAAGGATAATTGGGGAAACTGTGATGCAGATTTAGGTTTGCCTGGGCTAGCATGTAAGTTTTTTCCTGAACCTTGCTGTATGTGGCTAGTGTTTGCGTTTGCTAGACTTTAATGCATTAACCAAGACTATCTACACCTTTGGCTGTGTTTAAGGGTAGATTTGCACCTATTATGGGCTTCTGAAAATGGATGGAAATTAATCAATTTCATTTTGACAGGAAAATATCCTTGGCTGAGTGTCTGAGAAATTAAAATTAATATTCTTCTGGTCACTAACTTCTGAAAGTTGCTCTCCAACAATCTAGAGCCTCTTGAATGTGTCATTCTTAAGCTGGAGAGTGTGTCTATATGCCTTTCCTATGCTTCTGTCTCCCAAAGTTTTCAAGTTGTTGTGCTTTCATTCACCGCCAGAATTGTATTTCTGGCACAAACGTGAACCTGCTGCCACTTGGTCACCTAACACTGGAGCCTCTTTATGGCAGAGCTACCAGAACAGGGAGCCTTATTCAGTTCCTAGTGTACCTCATTTTATTTAGACAGAAGAAGGGTTCAGACCAGAGGTACCTCTGATCAGGATGCCTTGGTACCTGATAGCTGAAAGCTGCTCATGCTCCCTCCGCTGTGTCATCAGACCACTGCAGAGCCAGCAGGGACAGGAAAGACTCCTTGCTAGAACAACAGAATTAGTTCTATGATGCTCCTGCCAATGTTAAGACTGCCATTCCTACAGAGCCCTGATATGCTAAAAAAAAAATTACAAATCTAAAGAATTGGTATCTGCTCCCAAATAGAAGCATAAATCCAGAAAACTCCCCTGATACTGGGAGTTGGGGCTGAAGGCATCTATGAGATGTCTCTTGTCTACACTGAGACTACTGAAAGTAGAATTTAAATGTTAGTCATATTCCTTCACCTGTAACATGACCATGCTTGAATTAGCTCTGGAGCTGGCTTGAAGAAAAGAGTGTTGTAGTGCTAAATATATTTAACAGTTAAATCTTTAACTGAATTTTCATCGGTCATGTACAAAGCCAGAGTAATACCTGAATTACATTTCTACTGACTTGCACTCTTCACAAACGAAAGATGGTGAGATGACTTGCTAACTGGTGCAGTAATTAATCTTCAGGATGGTAGAAGATGCAACATTAAATTGGAGCTCAGGTTACAGAGATGAAATCAAATGAACAGGTTCAGTGTCTCTAATATCTTGCCACTTATTCCACAAGCTGTCTAAGAGTACGTCAAAAGATTTAATTAATTCTCAGATTTCCTGATCAGTTGCAGGAAAAAAGACAAAACACAGTGTATGGCAAAAGAGTCCTAATCAGACTGACCCGCTATGTGGTACCAGGATTATCTGTGTACCCTATGTGCACTCTGCAGGTGAAACACTGTCTCTGTGTCAGGCTGTGCTGAAATTCAGACCTACATGGCAAGTTCCTGTTCTCAGAAGGGCATTGGGAAGACCCTGAGAGGACCTTAACTGATACATTTGTCAAGTTAAAATTTTTCAGTTAAATTTAAACACAAAAATAGTTTCTCACACAATGCAAGACTCTCCTAGCACATATGAGCTCTTTTCACAGGTTAGTTAAGACTGCTCTGCTGGCTACCTACTTCCCCATTATAAACCCTGCTGAAGACGAGCCCTGCAGCTGAAGGCACTGTGAAGGAATGAGTGAAGCTGTCAACTGCTCCAGGTGGGAAAAGAGGACCTTTTCTCCTCCGTGGCATCTGAAAAGGCAGAAGGGTTTGCCCCCTCCTATTCCAACAGCTCAGCAGAGAGCAGTGTTGCATAGGGTCTGCATCTGTCCTACAGCTGCCTGAGCACCACGAGAGTGGCAGGATCAGGCTTGGCATGGGGAAGCACCTCCAGGTTATGGTTTAATTATTTGCTCTTTGATTTCTGCAAAAGAATGGAGGCAGAACATTCAGAGAGAAATCATGGTGTGCTAGGGAGCTTAAGTGGGGCACGGTTTGTTTCATTCCTTTTCTCTGCATAGCAGCTGGGCTTTGCATCCCAACTAATTTAGGTAGGAATCTTGTTTTTATTCCATTTACTTTGCAGCATGAATGTCACCAGCCATAGCTGATAGCAGTGACCACTGCCAGAAAGCCTTCAACACTTTTGTGTTTGTATATTCACAGTACTCCTTATTATGCCTGCAAAACACATTGCAGTGGATCTGCACAATTAATTCTAAAGCAGGAGCTACTTAATGCTCTGCTATGTTAAAAATGCAAAAGTGAAAAATCTTGTTCTTGCCTCCATTGTTCAGACAGCTGCCGTCACTGGGGAAGAACCAAATTCAGAGCCTGTGACAGTGCTTTCTGATGAGCTATTGGCACATTAGAGGCTTACCATGCTCACCTGGGGAGGAGCACACCTGTTCAGTCAACCTGTGTGTATGATAGCGTATGATAATCATGCACCCGTGCTTCTGGGGGGTCTGTCTTTGCACCCAGACTGCCAAGAGATGATGCCATCTATAATACCTACATGAGTAGGAAGGGTCCTAAGCACTGAATAATGCTGGAACTTGCTTGTTACTCTTTTCACGTGCTCAGTTTGGCAAGCAGAAGTTGACAAGATCTTGATCTAAATTATTGTTGACCTTCTGATTTTGGAAGGGCTTTAACAACTGCAATAGCTGAGAATTTGGCTAGTTTTCTACATCATGTTGGTTGTTAAAGGACCATGCAGAATATTGTTTTTTCTTCAGAGGTTGGTAAGTTCAGTCCTCTGAAGAAGCTGTTGACTACCATTAGCAGTGGGTTCATTTGTTCTCTGCTGGACACTGTCAGCCAGCAGGGGTTTAGGCTGTTGTGCAGCTCCCAGCTCAATTATTTCTCAGGGCTCTTTGTTTAATATAATGGGGTCAAATTCAGACTGTAGGTGGCTGATGATTTCTGGTCCAATTTACAATAGCCTGTCTGCAAGTCCACCTTGAATCCAGTTAATCTCTTTTGTGAAATAAAGTAAAAACTCTGCAAAGTGTTCAGTATGTTGGGCCAACATTTAGTTTTCATAATGTGATCTGATTAGCAATTTTTTGTGCTCAGAGTGACCCTGACATGTTTACGCAGCTGTGTTGATAGAGGAAATCTTTTCGTTTCTCATATTGTGATGGGAATACTTTCTGCTGAAAGATGAAACGAAGAAACGAAAATAGGTTTAGTACTGCCAAAATCTACCATTAACTGTTTGCGAACCTCAAGCTACCAACTAATCAATTATTCCTGATCAGTGTTAAGAATGCAATTTGCTCTTCAGGAGGCCACAGTACTCTGGTTTATTAATACACAGGCATTGTAGCTGATCACTTGGCTTTTTAGAGTGGGTAGTAAGTTGCCACCTTGGCTGATTCACAAACACTGAAAAGGACTGTGAGCCTTAACTGCTCCAGCTCAGCCCAAATCTTTAGGGCTAAAGGACACAACTACTTCTGGAACATCATGACAAGGAATAGGTGTGATGCTTACCCCAGGGATCGAGCAGAAAGCTCTGGGTATTCAAGGACCTTTGTGGAATAAACTGCTTCATTTATTTTCATGTTTTATGTGAGGGCTGAAATAAAAGGCCTCCATCTCACACTGTCTAAACAGAATAGCGATGAAACTACTTGTCTTCTTCTGGATTAAGGCTCTAATTCTGACTATAACTCAGAGCACAGAAATCCAGAGAACACTTGGCGTTTCGTGATTTTTACAGTGAGGCAAATAGATAAGACATTGGGAAAGCTTCAGCAATGGTGATTCAGCATGCAGGGGACACTCTGTATCAGGCTATTTCTGCTAGGAGATGAAGTGATTCAGTTAGACCTAATGTAGTGTGTTACAAACCTTAGTTTTGCTGAAATGACATCATCTAACTACAGAGACAATTTATGGCAGATTTTGTGTATAGACTTAGTGATAGATATAACCGCCTGCTTGCAAAGGAGGAGCAGGAAGGGTTTGCAGCTTTCTGGCATATAGCACCTTTTACTCTTTAAAAAGTGTTTTGCTTTCTATAGGAGCCAAAGTAGTAGAGATGACGCTGTACCACAGCAGCATCTTTGTTTGATCTGAACTATGTGTCATATTACTCTTTGTAATGCATTCGCTTCAATCCATGCATGTTGTTCTTTTTCTTTGATGTGTATGCAGGTCTGAGCACTTGCTATTTATTCGAGGCAGAAGAAAGTGTCTGAATTGTTTGTATTGCAATTAGGTGGGTTTACTTCTTACAAATAGAAAGGTTCATCGCAATGGTTGTATCAGGAACTTTGCAACTTAGTTACCAGAGTGACTTAAAATGTAAACTAATGTGAGTATTAGTATATGTAGAATTCTAAGCATATTTAATTCTGTGATAAAGTTATGTCTATTTGCAGGTCCCATGGCTGGTGGAAAAGCATTGAAAAATTTCCCCTTTATTTCCCTTTGCAGGTAAAGATGAGCATTGATTCTTCGCTCATGAGATAAACTTTCTTCATGGCAGTAATGGATGCAGCTTGCAAACAGGAAAGGAGGTAAGGAGGAAAAAAACCCCACAAAACTTGCTATTCAGAAAGAAAAATGAAATAGATATTTTATCTTTGAAAGTTATCTCACTATGGAGTAAATAGGATGTCAAAAGGAACAGTACTCCTGTGTTGGTTTCTGTTCAGCTCTTTCTCAGGAAAATTGAACAAAAAGGTTCAAGGGAATAAAGAGAATGAGGACGTGAACAGATTCTTTAACCTGCCAGAAGACTTGGAAAGATACTGGAGAAGATTCTAGGTGACTCTATAATATTTACATTTTACATGTCTTAATTTCTTATGTTTATTCTTCTCCTTTTTCCTTATTTCTATGGTTTTACTTTGAGCATTCATATTTGAGATAAGTTCTAAAAGCTTTCAGAAATTTGAAGAAACAATAAATATTTTCTTCCTTTTTTTCTCTTTTTTTTTCCAGATAAGCATGTTTTTGTTATACATTCACTCTCCTCCAGTTGCAGTTGCTAATGCACAAGAAAGAGAATATAGTCCTAAGAAAAATTGAGAACCCTGAAGGTAAAAAGCCTAAAAAGTAAAATGTGGGACTGTGAGTAAAAACTAGAAGTTTGTTTAAGTTTTTGGTGAGGTGTCTCATGTAGATGTTAGTTAACAAAGCATTGGCAGAAGAATGAAATGAGTAAGAAACTGGCTAAACAGTATATAGGAGAAGGGGTAATGGGTTTAAACTAAAAATGGGGCAGTTTAGGTTAGACGTAAGGAAGAAGTTCTTTAATGTGAAGGTGCTGAGGCACTGGAACAGATTGCCCAAAGAAGTGATAAATGCTCAATCCCTGGCAGTGTTCCAGGCCAGGCTGGACAGAGCCTTAGGCAATGTGGTCTAGTGTGCAGCATCCCTGCCCATGAGAACTAAATGATCTAAAGGTCATTTCCAACCCTAACCATTCTGTGATTCGGTGATTTAGCTGAGCTGAATGGGAAAGTTATTGGAAAGAAGGTACTGATTCAAAGGCTGATCAAATATAAAGGGTTAAAATGTTTTCATGATTACCTTCACACAAAACAGATGTGTTAATGAACTCTGCAGCTGATGCAAATTTGGAAGGCACTGATGGTCTGGAACAGGTCTTGAATATTATATAGACAGAATTTAGGGAAAAGAAGTTTGATATTTAATAAAACTAAATACAACATTAAAAGGATCTTGGACTATAATCTGGAATTTCATTAGAAGCATCAGCAGTAAAGTAAAAGCCATCCTTTAATCAGCCAGCATGTACAATTCCAAACCATCAATGCAATAGATTAGATAAAGAGGCAAACATCTGGGGCTCCCTCCAGGTTTCTACACATTATTGTATTTCAGCACATAGGTATGCTCCAGGTGTAGAAAGCTTGTCTAGCCTAGTAATACTAAAGATGAGGAGGATATATGATAATGGCTTTGCATATAGCAAAGGAATAAAAACAGTGAGAAAGAAGATTCCATGGAAAAAATTATGCCAAATAGAAAAAGACTCCTTTCAGGACAGTCTAAATTTTAAATGGAAAGACAGACAAAGATCTATCCAACTCAGCAGAAACCTGAGTTTTAAATAACATTCCACCAAAGGGAAGCAGAGTGTGAGGAACATGCATAATTTTAAGGTGGATCACTTACAGTGACATTATTTGTGGTATCAGAGACCTGGCCTCAAAGCCCTCTCCAGTGATGTCTTCATTTAACAGTTTGGCTAAGTTTGAAATAGATAGTCAAAACTCTTCTGTCTGCACACTGTGACATTAACTTCCTGCAGACTCAGTCTCATACAGTCCTTGAGAGATCAGATTTACCTTTTGGATCATTTATTTGCATACCTCTGCAAGAAAAGAGGGGGTTTCTGATTCTAGACCTCAGTGTACTTTCTCTGAATGTTTAGGCAAACTGTCTGCAGGCTTGAAATGATTGAGGAAGAGAGTACACTAGCTCTGGGGAACGCGAATGCATTGCCATCTGGAAGGATGAAGTGTCACTGTTTTGCTGGCTTCATTGATAGATATCCATGAGTTGCCAGATCAGCTCTGCCCGGAGCCATTCCTGGCAAGCACCTACGATTGGCACACTGCGGATGTACACTGTGATTTTCAGATCCTAGGGCAGCAGACGTTCCCCTGAGATTTGTCATGATTCTCCAGGGCAACGATGGAGATAGTATGCTGCACAAGGTGCCTTCAGCTTAGTAAAATCCTCATGCTTCTTAACTGCTGGGTATCCCCTTAGAGGAGCAATCTTAGATGATTTATCTTCTTTCTTTCTTTTAATTGTCAGCCACTAAAAAGAATAAAAGCTGCTGTCCATCTGAAGCACGCTGTATGCAGGAGTCACTCTTCAGGCACTTGGTGGAGATAAACTTCTCAACTGTCAGAAAGTCAGAAAAACTGCTGGGCTTTTTGGTACAAAAGATCATCCTCTTAAGGATACTTAATAGCTGGGTAGCAGTCTCCTGTGTGAATGTATCCATGTAATTATAGCTTAAAGTTATACTAATCACTCCTAATAGAGATGAACTGCTCCACCTGCTCTGTCCCTCACTGCTTCCAGATGAGAACTATCCCAACAATTTGGGATTAGCAAAACCACTTGTTATACTATTAGCTTCATAACTTTATTAACATCTTTGATTATAGAACAGATGGATGAATCTTAATCATTCCGTAATGGAAGATTAAATAGCTTAAATTATATCAATCATATTTAAGTCTCTACTTACTAAAACAACAATTTAAGTAGGGTCATCAGTAGGGTTTGAACCCAGGTCCTTCAGATTAGCAGCCAAGACTTCCTCCATTAAAAAAGTAAACCCATTATCTGCTTGCAGTTGTGCACTTGTATCTCTATACACTGGCCAATAAAATACATGACACATGCTGTGCCAGTGGATTAGACATTGAATTTTGAGATCAAGAATTCCTAGGTTCATTTTGTGCCTCTCAGAAGGAGTTTTGCCTCCTGAATAGAGGAGGCAATGAGAAATGGGTCATCCCATGACAGTCTTCAGTTATATTTTCACATAAAGCTTGTATAAGTGTTCAGGTACTGAAAGACTTTATAAAAATATCTGTTTCAGTTATCTTTGGTTCAGACACACATAAGAGCCAAACATGTATATTTGATGCATGTATTTTGACATCTAGGGAAAATAAAAAAGAGAGTTATTAAATCCCCACCCTGTCATTATGAGCACAATGTAATTGTGAGAATACAATAAAAACTGTACTGATTGATTGCAGTTTACTTTTTGTCATCTACTTCAGGTAAGCTGGTTCACTATAAACAAGGGGTCTAGAGGATTTTTGTTTCCTCAACATCATTTTTTGCTGTGCTACCCAAACCTTAGGTAACCTCAGATACTCTTCATGACCTCTCCTGGGATCAACACTGGTTCACACTGACCCAGAATCCTAATTGCAGCTTATTAAAGGCTTTCATCTGCCACTTTATCAGTTTCCTTATCAGCAACAATACACCAAACTTTACTGAAGGTGGCAAATGACACCACTGGCTGGAGATAAGTTGTTTGACTCTCTGAATATTTAATGAAAGAGCCAGTGGATAGTGGCTCAACAAATCTCACGTGAAAAAATTGATCTTCAATTTTAACAGCAAATTTGAATGCAGTATGTTTACAATGCCAGCCTTCAGCCAGCTTTGATTGCATGACTGTGTGCAGAGAACTGATTTGTTCATTTTGGTAAATAATGTTGAATAACAGAAAATGCATTACTGTTGCTCAGCACTGTTAACACAGAGCTGCAACTCCAAGACTGAAGGTGAAGTATGGTAAATTCAAGATTAGCCACTGATACAGGGATCACCTGCAAAAGCAAAAAGCCCAAGAACACACTGAAGAATGTGTTTGGCTCCAGTTTAGTGGGAAGGGAAACTATTAATTCCTCACCAAAACAGTTCCCATGGCATCATTTGGCTTCCTTTGGGGGTGTAAAAGAAGGTCAAGCTCTAGTTAACACTGGCAAGCTCACAGTAAAAGGTAAAATTGCACAGTAGCTCCATAGCTGTATTTTAAGTGCTATAATTCTGCAAACTTTGCAAGTTTGCCTATCAGTCTTCCTCAAAACTTTACATACATACTTAGGATTAAAATTTTATTTGGGGATGTCATTTCACTTTACTGTGAATCAGTACATCAGCTCTTCTATAAGTGCACTCAGTTGCTCCCTGAAGAGGGAGAAACTTAGCAGCGGTATATATATTTCCTGCTCATTACACTGTAAAAACCCTTGGAGAACTAATACATTGATTAGCACAAGTCAGAAGTGCATCTTTGACTTGATCAATACATTTGTGTGTTGCGGACTGGCTAATGGCAAGTGTCAGAGTGCCCACCTGTTCGAAATAATTGCAGGATACAAACATTAACCTATTGAAAGAGCGCATTTATTGGGCACAAAGAAAAATTTATGATCTTCAACTATACAGCCTGTGCAATAACACTGACTGCCAAGTAGAGAACAGATAGTTCAGCTGTATTAAAATAGCAGGTAAATCTGGAGTCTGGGGTTTGCTCCAGGTATTTAAAGACCTTAGCAGAGCATAATGAAGGAACAGATGTACCACTTCAAGCCAGTATGGTACACGAGTGTCCTCAGAGGAGCATTGCAACACAAAACGAAAAAAAAAAGAGATACAACTTTGATCAAAAATGTATATCCAAGGGTTCAGAAAATACACATTCCAGTTTACAGAGATCCTCCATATGGAATCTTCAAAGTTTGATATAGATATGCTGTATCTGTGATTCATGCCACTCTATCAGGTACGGGTACTGTTTTGTGCTCTTGTAAAATATTTTCTTTCTTAAACTAGCTTTTCCAGGTGAACTGAAACACTTTGTGGGTTGCTTTTAAGAACTCTGATACTTCTGACTGGCCATATATTCATTTTAAGCTTATAAATGGAGGAGGAGCTCTCCTTTTTTGTTAATCCCTTAAACCACAAGATAAAAAGTTCTTGCTTGAGATCATTAGGTTGCCTTGTTGGCATGCAGGAATTAAGTATTTCCCAGGAAAACACCTAACCACCACGGTAAGGCTATTCTAAGATCTGCTGCTTTTAGTACTCTCTGTTGCTGTTATTCTACTCCAAATGGCATATTTCCATACTCAGCAGGAGATAAGTATTGCCTGGTGGTTCCACATCTCACTTGATGTAGGCTATGTCTAACTTCTGGTACTCTAAGGCATAAATAATCATGGCTTGTGAAGCAGAACAGAGGTGAATCAGTACAGCTGAGATGCAGAGAGCCCTGGACCAGACATGCACATTTGTCTTTCTTGGAGGGGACAAGAGATGGCCAAACACGTCCTGATGTATGCAGATGGAAAGGAAGTAACTTGAAGCAAGAGACAGGCTATGTTGAACTGAGCTACCCCAGTTATTTCATATGATTTTAAAGTTGAGTCCTGAAACCCTACAGCTGCCAAAGCTGAATCACTACGGCCAGGAAAACACAAATTACAAGAAACCTCAGTCACTTAAAGGAAACACAGAGTCAGGGCACAGCTGGTACCCTGAGTGCTTGTCCTGACTTCCCTCAAAAGAGCCTGATGCAGAAAAGAAGAGTTGTTTGACCAGCTTAATTTGTGTTGCTGCAAGAGGATCTCCCTTCACATTGGAGCAGCTAAACTACCATCTTTCCTCAGTCCTTTTAAGACAAAGCATTTCTACAGTCCTATCTCAGAGGCCATAACATTGCAGCTTTCTCTTGGCCCAGACAGCTACTTTATCAGCATGGAGCAGGAAGACTAGGACTTGCATCTCTGGTTTTAGTGTGATTAAGACTCAGGGCCTATACCAAGTTTTTCACATGCCTTTGTACAGGTGACAGAGATGGTTATTTGAGATTGTTCTTTGAAACCTGATATATTGAGGTTTTATACTAGTTCCATGGGGATGGAGGTAAAACCTAGTCTTGGGAGGAACCCTTTTAATTATAAATTGACAGCTGCCACCTGAAATCAGACCCAGCGCCTTGATTTATTGCTTGAAATAAGGCCAAATGGGTAATAGTAGTCCAAAAAGCTCATATAAGTAAAGTTAGTGGGGTGGCTGTTTCTCCTGTTAAAGAAAGGAAATAGGGATTAGGAAGTATAATATTGAGTTTTCCTTGCCTAGTTTCTGCAGTGCTGAGTTTGCAGAAGAAAGAATGTGTAATTCTTGGGTATCTGGGAATGCTTTTGAGTGTTTCCAGTGCATCTGGTAGAGTCTGAAAATGCTTTAATTATTAATGGGTAAGACTGGTAAGTGTTGGGTTTGGGTGTTCGGGGTTTTTTGGTTTGTTTTTTTAACTTCTCCTAGTAATCTGAAATCTTTTCTATTATTTTTAGTTTCCTACAGTCACACTGATATTAGCTATATAAAAATCAGAAATTTACTCATCCTAATGTGTCTTTTAAGAGAATGTCAGAGGATGAGGTATATTGCTGCAACATAGAAAATAAATGTAGTTCCATTGTTAACAGCAAGTAGTGCTCCTGCAATCCATAGAGGTACAGAAAAGTAAGATGGATTTCAAACAATGATTAAAGGGGAATGCTGAATTAATAGCAGAGTGACTCCCTTACCTTGTAGTTTTGATGTTTGCATGAGAAATCTTTTAAATGCTGGTGTTAACCTAGCTCTTTTTTCATTAGCTGTAGGCTATGCATTCATTTTTAAACAAAAGCCATCCTTTTTGGAGCGCTGTGGCAAGCAGCTGTGCTAATTGAAAAAGAACCATTTGTGACTTGCTCTCAGTGTAACAACTGGCTCTCTCAGTAAAAAAGTGAGCTCCAGGGTTTGAAGCAGCCTTAATTAAGCACAAAAAATGTTTTGGTGGGGTGGTGATAAGTATCCACCTTCTAATGTGTAAAAGCAGCTATGTTCTGGATTCACTGCGAGCTATGTGAAGCCTCTGACATATGCTGAAAGGACTTCTTGTGAATCCAAGAGCAACATAAGGTAAGACACTGGTGACACATTCTTGAAGAACATTTCAGACCCACTGATTGTTTGTGGCCATCGTACAATGAAATATTCTTTTTTTGTCTTCAGGCTGTCTGTAGTGGTACATCTAATACAGAAACCGTAATAGTGACCTAGTATGTGGTTGCTCACATGAAGTTCAATGCTTCTGTTCTGATGCTCTGCTTTGCAGTACAAATACAACTTTAGATGGAAACTATGCTGTCAGGTGGATATAAACTCTGTCATGCTTCTTCTGTATCTCAGAAGTTGTCACAAGCTTACAAAAAAGAACCCTGGTTACAGAGGTAGTAGAAGGCTCTGAGTTGTAAAGGCAGGATTACAGGTGTGGTATTTAATTAAACTAAGCCTACTTTTTCATCAGCTAGGAGGAGATAGCTGTTCAGTTTGTGACATGCACACCCTTTCTTTTATTTCTGTTCTCTGGTTCCTTCTGCAGTTTAGTCTGTGTGAACAGGCATCAGACAGTGTCTGGTGAAGAAACCACCAGATCATGCTTGGGAGGCAGTTAAGTATCCAGAATCTAGCTCAGAATCCAGGCTTGGTCAAAGCACAATGTCAAACACAGAGAAGCCCATTAGATTGGTATTTGCGGGCGATACCTGCCTGGGAAGAAGGCAGTTCAGTGGCTCAGCCACTGCAGCCTGAGGGAAAAAAGGATGCTTACAACCTCTCCTCAAATGTGCAGGGAGACATTTGCTGCTTGATGTGCACTAAGCATCGAAAAGCCTATTGCATGTGATGAAACTCATATGCCCTTTATCTATACCCTTCTATATCCTTCATGTTTAGAGGGTTTGCGTACAGTACTTAACTGCTTGTATGTACTTGAAGTTAGTGTATGAAATTGGAAGTTGACAATATACTGTAAATGTGCCCCTTTTTCAGCCTGTACCATGTAATACAAGTATTATATTACATTTTATTACATTTTCTTACGTACCCTTTACATCCATCCAAACATCACTGGATGGATGCTTCCTGAGAATCAGGACAGCCTTTCAGTGTGGCTTTTATGCTGGTTTTTATTCTGCTCATTGTGTGAGTCCAAGCCAGTCTGTTTGATGTTCACCTCCCAAACTGAGTAAGGAATCTTTGCCATAGGGATTTCAGTTAGAACTTATTACTGATAATTTATTCATGTAAAGATCTGACCCTTTTGGGACGTGCCCTATATAACAGAAATTTTCATTATATTATCTTACATAATTTTTAGACAGAACCCTAATCCCACTGAATGGGTGTTTCCGGAGAAACTGGAACAAGTACTTACTGAAGGAATGGTTGCCGTAAGGCTTGCTGTCATTAATGTATTCAGTCTGGAAATTGTCTTTATACTGTATGCACAGATAGGCAAGCAGAAAATGGGAGATTAAAACTCAACTAGTTTTAGGCATTTCTAAAACATATTACTTTGGAAATGCAGACCACTTTTCTGTAAGCAAACCTTTGGAAAGGCTGAGAGTCTACATTTAAAGCGCTATTTGAGCGTCAGGTTTTTAAACTGCAAGATAACTCTGAAGCGCAGTTTCATAATCTTTATTTTCCCCAATTCATATGCAAGAGTGCAAAGAAAACAAAGGGACTTTCTGAGAAGAATACAATAAACATAGAGCAGAAAAAGCTTGATTTTTCTGCTTGAGGGTTCCTGTTCCAGTCACATCCTGCCCTTCTTGCTTGCAGTTGGAGTCAAAAGCTCTGTATGTCTAATGTGTGGAATCTGCCTGGTTCCCAAACTGAAGAAAAATAAATTATGATCAGCAATTTGTGTTCTCCTGAGGCAAAGCTTTTCTTCAATGGTTTACTCAACACTTGCAGTGTTGCTGAATAACCGTCAAACTGAGATGGAATGCGCCATAAGCAACAGTCTTAGTTGTGAGACTATTCTCTTCAACATATGTTTGGAAAATCGTGAATGAGAGATCATCTGAATATTGTCTACTGTGCAGAGATGCCTTAGCGTAGGGCATGTATGTATAGATACATGCAAATTTAAAATTCTTAGTTTTTAAGATGAGCTCAAATGATGTTTCATGGCTTTTCTCTGTAATGCTGTTCTTCAAAGCACTCTGGATAGGAACTGGAGGAAAATAAAAATACAGGAACTGCCACGTGAATGATTGCAAATTCAGTATCTTATCTCTGACAGTGGCCAATAAGAGATGCTCAAGTGAGAACTGAAAGAAAAAGGACAGAAGTAATCCTGCCTAACATATTAAGCAGCATAGGGACTGTTTGTGCCAGATGTTTCTCTGATTAAAACATCAAATACTGTAAGATTCAAAAGGAAAATTTGGTGCAGTCAATGAGACTCTCTCTAATGTGCACAGAAATAGATACATCACATACAAACAGCTTCTCTCTCCTGATTTCCATGGATATTTAGCTTCTGAGCCCCCAGCTGCCAGATACTCGGGCTGAACATGAGGCAAGTGGTCTCAGTGAGGCTTCTAGATCTGAGGGAGACTGCAATGGTTAAAGGTCCAGAGTGACAAGCTGTCATGGAGTAAGTAAGATGCTCTCCCCTTCTCACTCAACAGTATCTACAAGGCACAAGGAACTTAAGCTGTCTGAGTCCAGGCAGGTGTGGGAATGCTGGTAACTTAAAACCAAGAGGGCCACTGGAGGTCTGTGTCCTCTCTCTCCCTAGGTGACTTCTTCTGCCAGGCCTAATAGGCCTGATGATTAACACAAATGATTACACTCCTCATCAAAGCAGTAAAGGAGGTGGGAGTATTTTGGTTTGTGGGTGATAGAGTTGCCTTGTTCAGGTCTTAATAGTAAAATACTGTTTTGAAAACATTCATCCCCATTCAGCTCTCATTTGCTAACTTTCTTTCCACCTTCCATTCTTTGGTAACCAGAGCATTTTGCTATTTCCTTTATAGCCATGGCTAACCAGCAATCATGTCTGACAAGCAGTGGAGAGGGAATCCCCTTATATTCGAGCACAGAGAAAAGTTACTTTGAGGGAACCAGTCACCCAAAAGAATACTACCCCATAGAGAAGCTGGATCAAACATGTAACAATGAGTATCCAGAGGAGCCACGAGAGTGGTGACTCCAGAGTCCTTAAATGCAGATATTCCTTAGTCTAGTCACGCAGCCTTGCTGGAAGAGCTTGCTTCTCTACTCGGAGCAGCTGTTTATCATAAGGATGATGACATTCCTTGGGAAAACTTATTTTTTTATTCAGGCAAAGATCCCTTTTAGGTCTTTCCCTTTTTTTGCCTTTTCCCCCCCCCCCCCCCAAATTAGGCCAGTTTTAGTCTAACCATAGTCCATCCAAAGTAAAATGTGCATCAAAAGGATTATAGTAAATGTCCTCCTGGATAACCTTGGTCAGAGATAGAAGTTGGCAGTGCTGTTCATATGGGCAGGAATTCAGGTTGGTGCTGGGAATTTTCCTCTCTGCCATGTTTCAGCATCACATTTCACAGAGTGTTATGGCTCTTAGTTGCAATACTATTTCCATTTCTCCCCAGCGTGAGAGAAGCAACTAGAATCCTGTCTTGCAATCTGTCTCACTAATGCTTAAGCTGGTGTTCACAGCCCTAAGGGCTTGTAGACGATTTAATTACATTCATTTCATAATTTCAAGTGGTGGTATTCTGTAAACATTTTTAATATATCATCATTAATATGCTAAGGAAAGATATCTATTTCTGCCAGGAAAGAGGAAATAAATCTTCACTATCTCTTTGGTCCACTAGTTTACATTTAGAATAGAACACCTTTTCTGAAAAGCTGTTGGAGACATATGCTCCTATTATTATCTCACAGTGATTTATCACTAACTCTAAAATAAACATTATATCCAAGTTACCTGCTTGCTACTGCCCTTTCTATACCTTTTCACAATATCTTAAAGAAACAGCATATAAACCCTGATGTGGATTTGTGTGGTTTTGCCTGCACTCAGTTTTTATATTGTTGCCAAGCTTATTTTTTCAAGCTGTGTGAAGTAAGAGGGGGAGAAACAAAGAAAACCCAAATTGCGAGGTTAAATCCTAGGTGGATTTAACTCTCACACAAACCCATGCTGAAATGTCCTTATAGAAGGATATCAAGTAGAAATTTTTTCATGTTCTATGGGAAAGGGAAAACTCACTAACTTGTAAGGTATGCTACACCCTTGAAGCTGAAAGGACCTATGTATTTGGTGCTGAGTGAAAAAGTGCAGCCCTCAGTAGCTTGAAACAGGCATAGACCATGGTCTAAGCTGTAATTCTGCTGTCACCTGCCCAGTATGTCTCCATCTGTGAAGTGGGACATCCGTTCTCTTTCCAGCCACTTTTGCAAGTGACAAATAGCACTATTTCCAGCAGTTGAAAAAAAGGTGTTTTCTTGTAGCTGGAAGATCAAGGTGTCTCAACACAAGTGGACCCTGTAGTACTCTGCCTTATCACATGGTGCCTGCCTGTTGGTTAATAAATCACAGGCTGCACCCACTTCAGAGGAACAACTCCATTAAATTATGGACATTTACTTGTATTTGAGATAAGAGTCCAGTGTCCCTGTCAGTAATAAGGGATCTCATTATGCCAGAACTGTGTAAACCAAGAATAATTAACAGCTCCAAAACAGCATACTTTTAGCTGAGGTTGAGAAAGAGACTGTAATGAAGAACAGGGTGAGCTTGGGGGAAGTTACACAGTTGTGTGGCTACACTTTGAAAAAGAAAAATGACTAGAAGCCACTTGAGTACTTCCTGAAAGCTATCCTTATTTATTTTGGTTTTAGATGCTTGGTCTATGTTGCAAATCTTCTAGTTCTCACACTCTGTACAGAATTAGAGCTCAATTAAGGAGTCTGGTCACAAGATGCATCATTCCCCCAACTTGAAAGATGAGGGGAAGGAGGAAGAAAGGTCACTTCTCAGCTCTTCATTGCTATACCATTTCCTTCTTTGTTCCTGGTGATGACCGCTGCAATAAAATTTGTTAATAGCTATGTGAGGGAAGCTAGCCAAGCTGAAGCATCTCTTCTCTTTCACTAAAAACTTCACCCACTGTCAGTGATTTTCTCTTTGAGCCTTTTTGTTAAATGTCTTGGGCAGTGGATTAATCCTGGACATTTAAGATACTTGTCTCTCTTTTGGAAAGGCTGTTTTAGACTCATAAATGTTTGGCACTGCAGAAAACTACAAAATACTGTTCTGTTCTGTGTTCCTGTTTTTTCTAACATTGTGCAGTGGCAAAACTGTACAGATATTCTGGGCTGTTTATTTTAAAAATAAATAATCATCATCAGGTATAAAACTCATTGAGTGCAGTGGAGATAACTGCTTTAAGATTATTAGAAGGCACTTCTTGCTTTGAAAGCATTGAGAAGTTTCGCTTTTTACTGTTTATAAACTGATATATGCAAGTTCAAAACCTGAAGGATTTCCTATAGGTATCTTCCAGAACAGTATAACTAATGCTGTGTGGTCTCAGAACAATGTTGTGTTTTACTCTGTGGAAGTAACCCCTGCGTTGTATATTTATTTCCTTCAAATGTTTCCTATTTTTCAACATCATCTCTCTGGTTATCTAATCTGGTATATTTTTAGCCTAAAATATAGGCAGCGTGGTATACCAGGGTAGGTTTTCCTGGCAAAAATGCATGAAGCCAAAGAGACAGGAGCTGAGGTTAAAAATAGTTAGCATGTGGCAGTGCAAGACGGGGGTTTGGGACTTCAAGATCTGCTCTAATTATTCACTAGACCAGTGTGCTTCTGTCATCTTCACCAATTCAGAATAACACTTGAAAAAAACAAGTGACCCTCACTATCATACATAATGTGGCAGCTTAATTGGCAAGCAGAGGGTGAAAAGTAGGCTAGGAAAACCCTTTGAGACTGATGGAGCATATTTCAGTGGCTTCATCAAGGTAATGTTCCCCAGGTGATTGAAGGCAGCAAATATTTCATCAAGAAAAATATAAAGGTACTTCAACTGCAGAATGCCAAACACATTATTACAAACACATATTTTGTAAAGAGCTTTCCATATCCTACATACCTAGAGGAAAAGTAGAAGAAAATTACTAATTTTGATACTCATAAATTCTGTTGCTAATGCACTAAAAAATAACTTGCATTTTCAGTGAGGTTTAACTCAAATAGGTTTGCAGTTATAATAGGCGTTCACTTTCATCACAGGAGGGAAGCATTCAATATGTATTTTTTTGCAGGTTAGCACATAGCATGCCCTTTTACACATGTGCCCAGAACAGAAATAATACTGAAGTACCCTTTATTTAATGTTCACAGAGCCTATCCAGACCCATCAGGCTCACAAAAGCTCACGCTTATTCAGTGCTCAATTTGCAGTCAGATTTTATGAAGACCCTTCAAAGTAAAAACAATATAGCTACTATAAGAATTTCAGACCCAAAATATAACAAATTAGATGAAGACTTTGTTGGCGTTGTTAAGACTTTCAAGATAGCGTAGTAAAACTACAAAAAAAAAAAAAGAAAAGAAAAAGTACTTCTTAGAGTTTCCAGGACAATTATCTTAATTCTATTAAACTCAGATTTAAATAAGTAGTCATAGCTCCATTATTAGAAGAGTTATGTGTCCCCACATCAAAATAAGATTATTTATATTTTCTCATTAATCTTTTCTGTCAGAGACATTATCATGTGATTTT
This sequence comes from Psilopsiagon aurifrons, assembly GCA_025447955.1. Lineage (NCBI taxonomy): Eukaryota > Metazoa > Chordata > Aves > Psittaciformes > Psittacidae > Psilopsiagon > Psilopsiagon aurifrons. The sequence continues at coordinate 26,308 of JAOEHY010015078.1, forward strand.
GCTTTTTTTTAACATTACTAACATGTACCATGCAACTAACATAAGCTGTTGTTCTGACAGAACAAAATGCATGGGAATCTGGAAAACACTTTCTCCTGTTGTTATCTGTGTGCATAATGTAGGTTGTTAACACCAAAGGTCCCATATTCATATGAGCAGCCTAGAATTTCTAGAAAGTCTAGATTAACTTGGGGACAGTTTTAAATTACCTGATCGTATTAGAAATGGAAATGTGTTAGCTAGTTATTAACTGCCAGTTAGAAAGATTCCTGATCAGCAGTGACTAAAAACATTTGACAGTAATGGTGTTAGTCCCAGTGTTTTGGACCATGTGTCTGCATTCCCAAATCAGGTATCCTCATGTATGCTCTAAGCAGATGGAGTTGAGTAGCTGAATGGGTCTGGCCAGAGTATTTTTTGTTTTAAAACAGGTCTACAGAAGTTATGAGCATGGATATTGTCTATGCTACTGGAAAAAGAGGAATTTGATTTCGCATCAAGTAAAAAAATAAAATGGGAGATTTTTCTGATACTGAACTACAGATACTTATGATCACCATGCTCAGTGCTGAGATACAATTAGGGAACCCTGCCCATGGCAGGGGGCTGAAACTAGATAATCTTTAAGGTTGCTTCCAACTCAAACGGTTCTGTGATGATATATTTATACTTTGCTTGTTGTCATACTTTGTATAATGCCTGCAAGCTTTGACCTGAAAGAAAAGTGCCATGGCAGTGGACCACATACATTCAGAGGGTATCTTTTCCAAGATTTAATTCTCCCAAAAATTTTCAAGGCTTGATACAATATTTTTCCTGAAGCCAATAAATAAATAAAAAGTACAAGGGGATGTTTCAATTAGACAAGTCTGTCAGCCCATACAAAGAATGTAACATTTCTTAAACTGACTGCTTAGCTATATGTTAATTAGCCTTCACCAGAGAATGAAGGGCTCCATTAGCAGGCAGGTGAGCGCAAGACAATGTTAAAGGAATACATAAGCAAGGATTCTTGAATCTAACTGTCTTATTTGCAATCTGTTACTGAGCTGGAATGTAGTTAAACATCTTGAAGATGTACAAAATAGGTTGTAGAGGAAGCACTGGCTCTTAAGTAATTGGCAGCAGCACTAGCTCATTAGAATAGCCTCTCATCTGACATGCCAAATGTGCCCTGTGTTGAGCTGTTCAATAATCAACAACCAATCGTTCCTCTTTTCACATCACTCAGCATGACAAATCAGTGATATTAACCACATGGGTTAAGGCCAATGCCAGTCATTGTTTACATCTCAGGTTAGCCAGTTCTCTTTCAATCAATACAAAGTCTCTAAAAATACAATACAAATAGACCGGTGGTGTAGTCTTCATAAAAATCACATGACTTCCCTACACTTTAAAGCAATAAATTATAGATGTGAAATACAAATGGTAGTGTGAAACTGGCTGTATTTAACCTGAAGAATACAGGGACCATATTGTTGAAAGGAAACTGCATTTGCCAGTACCCAACTTGAGGGAGACACCAAAGCTTAGATTTTCAGAGAAACAAGTGATAAAAGCCCATGTGGAAAAAGTCATTTAGCTTTTCTCCTGCTGGGTCAGCTTGTCAGTAGCACATTCACATTGATAATGCCCAAGCCCTTCTTCTAAGTGATAAGTTACATGACGAGAAGCTCAGAGTATCCTCTTGTTCATGTGCTGCTTCCCGTTGGTCAGCACTGAATTTCAGCTGCTGTTGTGAATTTCTTACTCAGTTTTGGTTGGGTTTCTCTCAGCCTCACAGCCTTCCCTAGTCTTTACCAAGCTAACTTAGTCATCTGTGCATTTTGTGACCCCGGTGCTCACCTCTGGACAAAGATTACTCATAAATAATGAAAGCAATGTTCTTCAGAAAGTACTATTGCTGCCTTACTGTGCCACCATTAGCCATGAGAGCAAGCGTCTGTTCACTCTTATCCATGTTTTATTGCTGCTCATCCCTCAGTTCTGACATAGAACAGCACTGTGCTTTCCACACTTTCACTTCCTAACTTCAGCAAATGCATCTCACAGAAATGTAGCAATGAATCAGTTAGTCCAATATTTACTTGAGGACAATTAAAATCCCATATTCTCCTTATCTCATCACTAGTTTTGTAAGCAGTAGTGATGGAAATCCACAAAATGCTGCTACTTCCACAAATTTAAAATGCTGATAATATGCCTGTATAAAGCTAAGCATACCAAATCTTGCTGATTCTGTCAGTTTGGAAATAGCTGCAGGCTAAATGGAGCACAATGATGTGTTCTGAAGGTAGCTGGAAGGACATGAGTCATAATTCTAGAGGAGAAAAGGATAAGGAAAAGTGGCTGTTAATATCAGAAACTTTCTGAGGTCTCTGTTCCTAAACAGCGTGTAAGATCTGACAACGAGATGTTTTGCTTGTTCTGCACATCATGTTCGTGATCTGCCAAGCTGTGGATCTTGTCCCTGCAGCCAAGGATACGTCAACCTTTCAGCTTGCCTACTTCAATCCCTGGTTTTCTACTTCTGCTGGAAGTCCTGCAGCTGTTTACCGCCTGCAGTAAGCACCTGACACAACTTTTTCTTCAGCTTTGCTTTCAGTGATAACAGAGCAACACATGAACAATGGTAGTTCAAGTAGTGCCCATGCATGAGGTCTGTCTGCAGGCTGAGCAACAGAGCACTGGTTACCTAGTGGGAGTCTCACTGTGGCTCCTTGTCCCTCTGTTTTCTTTCTTCCCTCCCTTATTCCTTTGAATTACATGTGAACATAGTAAATTGATTTCAAAAGTTTTGATAACATGTTTTGTCTGAACTTTGACTTTATTTCCCCTTTCATTTCTGGCATCCAAAGGTTTTGTTATACTGCTTTTGGTTACGTGCTTTCTTTTGTGTAGAAGGTGGTAAATGTTTCTATAGTATACAGACTAGATAATTGAAAGGCAGAAAGAGGGACGTGCAAAAAAATCAGTAAATATGCATAGTGAGGTTTGGAACTAGATCATCTTTAAGGTCCCTTCCAACTCAAACCATTCTATGATTCTATAGTGGCTGTCATTAAAAGTATATCTATCCAGAGTCCCACTGGTCTATTTGGGCCTAGCAAGGCTCCGTTGTGCAGCACACACTGTACTGGGGCAAATAGAGTGCTGTGGGAAGTTACCTGCTTATGATGGGAATCGGGTAATAAATACATCCTGAATGTCCTGGTCAGGGTAGCTATAACTGTGCCTTGGTGAGCTTGGGCATTTAAATGTCTAGCCGTTTTTCTTTTTTTTAACGGCTCATTTTATATACAGTACATTATTGTACCACTGACCTTTTCTCTACTGACTTGAGCTGATGACATCATGAAAATGACAAGATTACCAGGAGCAATGGAAATAGGTGCTTATCATTGTTCAAATTAGTAAAGAGCTGGCAGCAACAGGAACAACATGATAGGCTACTATGTCTGCTGTGATGAGGCGGCCACATCCCAGCCATCTAAATTCACCAATGGGAATTGAGTTGGGGACAAAAGCTTCTGTCTGCCCAGGAGCTTCTCTCATCTGGGAGCATCCAGATGAAAATGTCTGATTACCATTGATTAAAACATGGAGTTAAAGCTATTAAAAAGCCAACACTTACCAGCTCCAGTCGATAAAAAGCATACTTGCTATAAATACTTTAAAAATGTGGAGCTTAGTCATATTTTCTGGGCTGAATTTCTGTAATTACTCCCACATAACAACCTCTCCACTCATTTTAATTCCCTTATTCAGTTTTACAGTCATAGTAAGCATGGACATTCTTTAATTGTTTTAACTGCATTTCATGGTGGTTTTTAAATTTCTCGCAAGAATATAGGGTTGTTATACTGTCACTTGAAATGCATTGATATTCCTGAGACATTAGTCTTAATTCAGTATAGTAATATTAGGCCTGTAGCAAAGCTTATTTAGTAGATTCACACTCATGCTTGAAGTTAAGCATGGTCTTAGTATCATAGTGAACTGGGGGCTTGGAAATATAACTAGGCATGCTGTAGAGTGAGTAAAATTAAATGGATATGAACTACCTAAGAGATATGGAGTATCACACTAAAATGAATACTTGTGTAATCACACTCTGGCTGTGATGGGAATGAAAAGGATATTTTGAATTGTGTTACTTAGGTCATCTACCAGCCCAAAAGACCTTCTCTGGCTTCAATTCCTATCATGATCATGTCTTCAAAAAAGTAAGAAAAACAAAACTGGATGCTGTTTTCTGTTTACAGACTTGTTTTCTGTGCATTATCAGAAGTTTCAGATAATTACGAAATAGATGCGGTGGGGATTAGACTGCAATGGGTCATTCCAGGGCTGCTCAGGTGCAGCAGGTATTGGCACAGTGTTGTGAGGACTGTAGTTGAAAAATGAGGCTCCATTTTTCAAAAACTATTATTTTTTTAATAGCAGTTCAGTGTTTGGGGGTGGTGGAGTGGTGGTGGCGGTGTTATAGTGGTCTTTTATAGCTTCTGAGAATGTTGGCTTTTTGTCATTCACAAACAAGTAAATGTTTCTGCCAGAAAAGGCTTTTCCTAAAGGAAAATAATGCTCAAGGATATAGTAGTTTTTATTACACTGAGACACAGATTAAGTGAGGAAGTGAGGGCACAATCAAATACATGGGGAAAAAAGAACCATTGCCCTGGGAAGGTCACAATATAGCAATGAGGCATGTCCTTCAATACTTACCATGACTTTCAGGAGAATAATGATTTAGGATAATTCTCATTTGTTTTGTCAGAATTTCCTGTGGCATTCTTTGCCCTGTATTCTCACTATTCTTGTGGATCATGCATGTGGTGTTAGCGAGATTGAACAAGCTGTACAGGATAGCCTGGTGCTCTATGTCTTTATCATCGGAAAAAAATGGCAGATCAGCATCTGTTCCCCTGACTGCAGGCATTCTGGTACTTTATCTGTATGTGCATAGCTGGAGAGTATACTAGATCTCTTTGTTCTTGTGGTTTGGTAATTCCAGTAGCAGGTAGCTTTGGCAGCAATTCATACCCATAATGGTATATGTGACTGTCTCTCAGTGAAGCGGATGTGCTCATTTCTATCTATTATTCTTTTATCCTAACTGAATTAATGGAGTACACTGATATCAAACATTACTCAAACTACAGATTGGGTGATGGCTTTCAGACCACTGTGTCACATCATGTTTTTTCTACTGCTTCTAGATAACCCTGCAGATAGCAAAAGAAACCTATAGGCTCCCTGACTGGGCTGGCACCTCCCTGGGAAGTATGCTGCTGCTCCATTTAATTGGTATATACCGGGAGGGACAGAGTGTGGGAGTTTTGGAGAGACATCAGCTTTAATGTAGTCAGGCACATCTTTCTCTGTGGTCAGTGATAAGGGAAAGGTCTTCTCCATACTCGGTTCCAGTTTTCCAAACTATTAAGTGACCACTTCAGGAGTCTCAATTTCCCCTGAGTTTTCACATTATTTATTTTTCAGGCACCTATAAATTAGTTATGACTATGAAAACACAATGGACATCAATGGTCTCACTGAAAACAATACTAGTAAGACCAAACGGAGAATTACCAGGAATCATCAGAGAACTATAATCAAGTGCAATGTAATCTCCAAATCCCTCAATACATAAAAGTCAGTAACTTTCAGAAAATGCATCCAAATCCAGCCATTCCCAACAAATCCACTCCCAACTTCCTGAACTCAATCAAATTTGCTGTTGGATAAAGTGCTTAGAATAGCACATGTGGAAATTTCCATGCAGAACACTTCAGGCCTTCATTCTATATCTGACAGGAGATGCTTCAGTTTGGGCATCAGATCAGTTCAGATCTGTCTTTGGAGAAGTGTGAATGTGAGTCTTTTCCATCACAGCATGACCAGACTCACTTCCCAGGATAGCATTAGACTTTTGGAGATACCTCACTGTATTTATGTCTTGTAAAGATCCTATTGCATTGTCAGCACTTAACAACAGCTAATAATTCTGGAGCCAGACACTCCTATCACAGGCCACAAGTCACTTCTATTGATTTCAAATACAATGCTGCTTTTATCTCCATTCAGGAAAGCGTGTGGTTGGGTCACCCTCACTATAGATATCATTTGAGTGATACCAGAAAAATTACATACTGGAGGAAACTTGTACAAAGGCAGTGCTGCTCGGTACTAATTCTTAGAATGGTGCACATAAAAACAGGATCTATTTTTTTCTTTGAAAGTGACATAATAATTCCAGTGATATTGTAGGGGTATTGTTGGTGCATTAAATATGGATAGGAGATTATAAATTTTTTCTTTAATTTGTTAACTATTTTGAGCAGCTGGTTAATAGTTACCTTCATTAATACCAAGTAACCAGTAGTTAAGTCCTAATCCCAAATTGCGCAGAAAAGAAGCAATTTCAGTGAAGACAGTTGTCTCTAAGAAGTCCAGTTTGATCAGGTTCCTATACTGCAATCAAAAGCAAGAAAGAAGTATATGGAGTTAGCAACAAATACCACACCACCACAAGTCAGTAAGGCTATTGAGGAGAGTAGATTTTAGGACTTTGCATCTGGCTTGCTTTTGAAGCAATGACTAAATGGTGAGGGAGAGGGGCTGCTTTGAAGGGACTCTTTATATGTATTTGTTACCCAAAAAAAGTTGTTATTAATGGAGCAGTAGAACCTTAAGTTACAGATATTAGGTATCATTGTGCTTAGCAGGATCCAGATGCCAAACTAGAAAAGATACATAATGCTTCCCATAGCAGCATCTGGCCTTTTGGCAGAGTCCGCACACTTGGGTATTGATGACTCTGGATTTGCTTCATACTCTTTCAAACAGTTGGATTGTAGTGGCCCCGGGCGAAACTGCAGAACCTTTTCTTTCCATAGCACATCATTTTATATAGCATTGCACAAAAGGATTACCACTGAAAATGAACATAGTCTGTGTAATTAGTCTGATAATTAAGACTTAAATACTGGACAGAGATCAAAGTGCTTGTAATCTGCAATAAAGTTCCTAGAGTTGTAAGGATTTTCAGAATGTTAGCTTGTGCTTTATTGCACCTTACATTTATTGTGTACCCATGATAGCAGCAAACACGTTTTCCCAATGGATATCAGCATTTATATCTGCAACACCTGTTACTACATAAGCCTGGTGTTTCTCACAATATGATTACTCTGTCAACGACTACCATAAAAGGTGGCATCTGTATTCATCAAAAAGAGTTATCAATAAATGTAAAGCCATACAACAATTAGAGATCTCCAAGGAAGAACAAATCCAACAGAAAAAAAATGTCAACTACACTATTTAATTACTGAGATTCTTAATCAATAAAATGCCTTCATAACTTTTAATTAAATTTTTATTTGAACTGGATGTTTAGAGAATCTGATTCTCTGTTTTCATTTCATTTAACAGTTGCACTACTACAGTACTGGTGGCATCTGTGAACAACCATCCTCAGGGGGACACTTCATGTCTGTAATTGCATTTTGTCACCTACAGAGGGTGTTAAGAATCTTGTTAAAAATGAAGGAAATAGTTAGGAGACATCTCACTGTAGCCATTATTACAGTGCAAATTGCTAGGTAGAGCAATCCAGAAGCTGTCAGGAAAGGTTAGTAAGAAAGAGTGTCAGGAAATCAACCATTCAGCAATTCATCATGACCTAACGCTAGCTCTAAAATGAAAGCTTTTTAAAGGCATTGTTTTATGAAGTAAAGGACATTATCTTTTTTTTCTCTTTTTACAGCAGTGAATAAAGATAACAAGGAGAGTGCTTCTCTTATGAAAGATATAAAGACATAATGATGAAAAATGTCGATTATTTTATCGCACAAATTTGCAGGCAAGGTAAAAACCAGAACGAGGTTGTTACAGTTGAGGGAGGCTGTTGCTGTATATTACTTCACCTTTATTTTCATTTTAATTTTGGAATATGCAGTCTGGTTTTTGCAATCCTTGTTCAGGCAAAAAATGACAGGCTTTCCAGGTCACTAGTCTGGGCGCTAAATGCTCTGTAAGATGTCATGAAAACATAAAATTTGCTTTTTGAGAAGTTTCACAAGTGCAGTCTTAATAGTGATTGTAACACAGATTGTCCTTGCTCTATTATGGGATGTTGGTAAAGTTTCTTGCCATTTGTCTCACTAGCAAATAAATGTTATCTGCCTCTTCCTTTAACTTTCACATTTAGCTAGTCAGTAAGGACCTTCTGATGTTGACTATCAATGATGATTCTCCACAGCTGTAATGCCACTGATGCAGACATATCTGTTCCCTGTTATAGAGTGCTGCTGTTATGGGACACTGTATGAGAAATGCCATTGTGGTTGTTTCGGGTTTTGTTGGTTCACACTCATAATTACAGCAAAGTACTGGACACAAAACTCAGTCTTCTATAAAACAGCTAAAATTATAATCCTGGTGTGTGTGGGGAAAAGTGTAGGGACCATCCAAACCACCAAAAGAATGAAGTAGTAAAATGTCAACAAAGAATAGTTGGCATAGGCCAGCTGCATTTCCCTGGTTAATTCTGGCTGGGTGAAGTGGAAAGAAGGGAGTACAGTTTGTGGATGGGAGGGGAGCATTCCAACAGTGCATGCAAAGCAGAAACAGATTAAATGTGTACTATAGATTCAAATTACTATAGATTCAAATTACTGGGACAGCCTGTCAGCACCAGAGGCATCAGGAAAGTATGTTTTATTTCATTATGTTGATGAAGGGCCTGAAAAAGAAAATAGATGTAATCAAGATATTTATGAACTGGTGTGCTGTATGTGTAGTGTCTTCTGGTTCTAGCCCTAGGAACAGATAAACAGTCATCAAACCACCCATCCTGCTGCAGGACCTGAATAGGGATTGAAGAGGAAAAGGGATGCATTCTGGATCATGTGATGATCCCGGGGGTTACTTAAGAAAAATAATATTTACCTAATTCAACCATAAAGAGAAAAGCAAGTATGAAGGAAACCACTGCAGATTGCAAGTGTCACATGAAAATCCTGAAGGAATGTGTCTTTAGCTGAATTAGGGGAGGAAGAAATCAAAAGTCAGTAATCTGTGAAATAGTTTAATATCAATTGCTGCTTATGCCCTCTCTTTTCTGATTGTTGTGGTCATAACCATGATACCTTCTTGACTAATGTAAAGTATAAATATGAAAATCTGAACATTCAGTGCCTAGAAATTTCTAAACCAATTTTATAAACATGTGAATTCTCAGTCTTCCTTTTTTCAGTTCCTACATGCAGACACCAATAGGTAAGAAGATAATTGAAGTGTGAAGACAGCAATCTCTCATGATTTGATTACCGTGTCTTCTTCTATTTCTGAGGATCTATTTGTTTACATTCATGATTGTATAAAAAATTCAGCAGCTGCTTGGCAATTTCTTTGCCCTTTCTCAAAAGGAAATCCCAGCACCCAGCTAATTTCTAGTTTAATGGGAAAAAAATATAAATCTGTCAAACTATAAAAACATGGAAAGAAAATCTTTGTTTCACTTTCAGTAGCAGAAAATTAATCAAATCCAAAATGAAAAAGTCTAACCACCTGAATTGGACAAATTAAATTAGTTCTCCTGATAACTGATTTGCAAGAATTCCTAAACAAATGTATATATATAAACACAGATGTATCATGATACTTTGGGATTTCAGGATCTCTAATTTTATTGACATGAATATCTGTCGGCTGCTTTGTGGAGTTTTCTGAAGTTACAATAATGTGAAAAAAAGCAAAATTGCCTACCATTTTTATAATTTCATTCCATTGTTTCTGTGAAAGAGAGAGGACTTCAGTAGTTAGAAGTCTGCTTTATGCTGACATGAATGGCAAAATTATCACTCATTTCAGTGGTGGAGGACTGGGTTCTTTGCCAACAACTATGTTTTGATATTGAGGCCAAATCATGGTGCCACTACAGTTGACGGCAACATTTGTATTGACATGTATGGGAGCAGGAGATTAGGCAAAATATTAGTTTTCATCTAATAGCCACACTTAAAATTTCCTTTTGCTAAGAGAAAAGGTAGACAAAGGCACACTGTAAAAGTGCTGTTCAGAGGTTCTAAACTGGCTTTAGAATAATACATTACTTCAGAAGCAGAAATCCTGACAGAAAAGAAAGTGACAAAAAAAATCTGTCCTTGTGTTACATATGCACGTCACAAGAACTATAAATAGCAAGGGATTACGTTGGAGTTAATAAATGTTAAAAGACAGTTGTCTCAGGTTGAGAGCATCCTACAGGTTTAAGCGATAACTGGAAGGTCTATGAAGATAATAAACAGAAAAAGTAACAAGTAACTGCAAGATGGCAAGCTGAAACATGCTGCACTTGATTGAAGTCTCTGGAAAGCTCTTGGTGTGCTGTACTGCCCTGTGTAAAATCATGTAGAAGAATCCTGCAATTATCAATTAATAATGTTTTTAATGGAGCTGATCAATGATTAAGTGGCAGAGAGTTTAATTACAAGCACAAGCTCACATCAAGCTTGCATTGATGAAAAAGAGTTGTATTTATATCCAGCCTTAATGCACTACCAAAAGGTAGTCTGCATTTGCAATGTTAGTGATATTTACTGAAGACTTGTCAGAATGGAGCACTCACTTCTCACAGATATAAAAATACCCTTATGAACAGATAATAGCATCACTCACTTTTAGTATTTGGTTGTCAGACATATATGAAACCCCCGCTAACTGCCTTCAATAAAGGATTTTTGAAATTACTCCTCAAAAAATATATACATGTATTTTAATCCATAGGAGAACAGATTAAGAGAATACTTCTTCCATGGTATGTTGGATGAGAATCTGTCTTGTTGCAGTGCTAAAAATTCTCAATCTGTTAAATGCAGATTCAGGGCACAGACTCATATTTCCTTGTCAAATAAATTATGTCTTACATCAAAGACCACACAGATTCCTACTTAACAAAACAGGGGTATGTCTGAACATATCATAAACGTGAAATATGGAAGAGAACAAAATGAGACAGACAATAAAATGTAAGATTCGTTAGTCAGACACCATATACCGTAGAAATAGTGTTACCAATATTCTGAATTTGTGATTAAAGAAATATTCATAATCTATCACTAATTTTGCCCACAGATTGAAACTAATTTATAATTAATACAAGCCAGCAAAAATCTGAGAGAAATTAAAGGACAAAAAGTAGCAGATGAGATGGTGTTTAAATGTTTAATCACCATTTCTATTTGTGTTTGTGTGTGGATATATATAAAGATATTTCTCTTTTTTTTTTCTTTCGGCAATTAAACACTAAGACGGAAAAATTATATATATTGTCAGAGGACAAAGCTGAAGATATAAAATTGTTAAAGGTAGTCAAATGAAAACCATAAGTACAAATTGCCTATGACTTCCGTAGTAACTGCCTGGGCAATAAAATGGTAGCAGAAATTCATGTCAGCAAGGGCAAAATAACATGGTAAAAAGAAGTACATGGAGAAATTGGCTCTAAGCAAGATAGTGCTGTGTAAGAAAGATCTCAGACTGGGTTGCTTTATAAAACAATGAGCCTGGTATTCCTCAGTTTTCATAAAGCAAGCATGTCAAGAATAATTTGGAAAGAACTTTCAAAGAAAACACTGAACTGATTAGACCTCTGATGTGCCCATATCTTGGATAAAGTTTATTGTTCTGGTTAGAGTGAAACAGAAAGTTACAGCAGAACTAGGAAAATCTCTGAAGTACAACAGAATGAATAGACACAGAGCAGTTCCATGCAAATCATTACCAAACAGTTTGGGACTTCTTAACTGTTTAAAAACCACCTTGAAAGATGGCTGAAGGTGATCTAATAGTAATCAATAATATTAGGAAGAAAGCAAAGCTTGTTCATATTTATCATACCAGGAAGACTAGGGAGCATACATTGAAATAAGGAGATGGTGCATTTAAGACTGACGATTAGACAGTTGTGCAAAGTATAAATCCATTGCTAACTAGGAAATACAACAACAGAGATGCAATTTCCATAGACATACCACATGATACATCACACTATGCACACTAGGCATCTGCTGCAAGCAACTGTTAGACCAGTACAACAAGTGAACCTTTGGTCTGACGCAGGATGGAAACATAAGTTTCACTGACAACCTTGATCTCAAAGAAAATTCCTGCTCAAGGAATGCTGCCCTGAGCTCTAATCAACATAAAAACATACATTAATACTGTGCACTTTCCTTCCAGAATGAATGTTCCTCATTTTGTTCTAATTTATTAGGAGCTTAGCGTGCTGAAGCAGCTTTCACAGATGAAGGTACTATGGCCAAATATGAAGACCAGCTAGGAGGAAGGAATTCTAAGGTACATAAGTAATTAGCTAATTCTTTTCTAGTGGTCTAGGTAATACTGTGTGCTTTATGAACTTTGGCTCCTGCCAATAGACTTTCACACTGACATTAAAAGCAGATTATGCATGCCTCATTTTCTGATTCAGAAGGAAGCTTTATGGTCTGTAACTGGCCAACAGTTCAATTCAACAAGCTAATAAACATCCAAAAATCTCTTTTTTTTTAAACAATGGTATGGACAGACAGCCACCAACTCATTCTTGGTTGTGATCAGCAATGATCACAAGCTGCTATTAATCCTCTATGAACCCTGCACTGATCTGCTACAGTCAGGCCTCCTGGACAAAACAGGCAGTAGATACTCACCTCATGATCCATGCATCAAACCTCTACATTCTTGGTAAGGTAGCCTGTTTCTTCTGACTGACATTAAACTTGATACAAAATCTTCAGATGAAGATGAATCTGCCATGTGGAAATAGTTCTAGTGTTTAAGTACCCTTTGTGCTTTACTCTGGCTCTAAGCTTCACTTGCCTTTTTTCTAGTCTTTGGATCTTCCTATGCTTGTGTCACTAGCTTAACTCTTTAATAAGCATCAAACATCTTCATCTGTAGATAATTATGGACCATGATTAAATTACCTCTTGATTGACTGTGTATGAAATAAATAGATTGACCTTATTCCAAGTCCCTATGGGAAGGTAAATTCCCATGTCTCAATTGTTGGGTGGGGGAGGTTTGGTTGGATGGTTGGTTGGTTTTGATTTTTCGGGGGATTTTGTTTTGTTGTTGTTTGTTGTTTCTTTTTCTCAGAGGTTTTCTCATATGTCAACATATCAGTAGGTACATCCCACACTGAACACCTTACCTCAGAAGTAGACTTGATGCTGAGTGTATTACCATTATTACCTTTTCCCCCACATTTATCTCAGTATTTCCATCTGTGCCTTGAAGATTGACATTAGGTCTTTGATTGTCCTTCTGAGAGATCTTTTCCAGCTGCTTTTCAGACATGATTTCCAAATCTTCATAGTCCCTACTTTCCAAGAGATAGTTCTCAACCCCTCTAACAACTGGTGCATCACCCACAGCTCTTCATTATTTACTTTGGTTCATTTTCCTATTGCTGCTTATACCCAAGCAAATATTTAAGTGGAAATAACCCTAACAAACCAACTTCCTGCAAATTGAAATAAATCAGTATGTGACTATATGATATTCACCCTTAGCTGTTGAAATGCAATCACAATTGCTGTCTATCTCCACCGCTACAACAATATCTTCCTGTTGAGTAGGAGGTGTGATACAAGAAATATATAATGAGATGGAAAAATACTTCATTTCTTAATTATGCTGTGAACTTTTTCTTAGTTTGACAATTTCTATCCCAAGAGACTACGACATGCAGTGCCTCGCTAGATGAGCAAACACAGCGTACATATATTCACAAACATAAAAGAAGCATATGAATCGTGATAATGATAGTGGTGGTGGGATTATAAAGGAGATGGCAGTTCATGACACAGGTTCATTAATCAAAACTGAGCTCATGTCCATGGGACCTTGTAGAACACAGAACTCTTTTGGCAGCCTGTCTTTACTATAACATTCAGGTTAGATATGGGTGATATTATTTTCCGCCCAAACTGCAATCACACACCAGTGATAAGGACTTTATAAACTTTGAATAATGTTGTTAAAATAATAGCAGTAATATCATGCTTCATATTCATGAGAATGAGCAAATTAATCAAATTGGTTCAATTGTTCAGCAGTGTGCTATGTCAGCCTGGTATTTTCAATCACATCAAAGTCAAAAACTTTGCAATACATGTTCAGAGATGAAAGTGGTGAGTATATGTGTATGCAACATCCAATTTAGTTTATGGTATAATGCACAGGTACAATTTTAGGAGCTGACTGTCTGCCATTTGGTCAGCTGCAGCCAGTCATGGGAAGGAGGGAGGCACCATGCTGTTTCACAGAGGCTTCATTTCTGCATTTTTGAGTTATCTATAACCTGGAGTTACAACCCTTGGGCTGAGAGAGGGAAGTGGTGTTTTTCCTCTGTGGGGAAAAAGATGACTGAAATCATAACAACCTTATTGTGACTTAGTGAGAGATCTACCTCATCGTCTTCAAGTAAATTTAAACTGATATATATATATTTATATATATATATATATATATATAAAAAGAACTTTGCTCCAGTTGTACGAAACATCACTTTAGGTAATATCATCTCCCATATTCAGAAGCTGCCAGTAAAGCTCTGAAAGCATTTTCTCTCTCTCTGTCTCTGTGCCCAATTTTACAGGAGGAAGCACAAAGATTATGTATTTTATATGCTCAAAGTTTTCAGGAAAGAAAGGTATGGCTGCACTCAACTTTCTAGATTCTCTGAAAAGAAGAGCATAACATCATATAATGCTGAATTGTAGACTAGCAAGAGTGGAATATTGGGATCATCCCTGCTGTTGCTTCTTAATCCTGACTACTGCTGTTTGCTTCCTTACCATTAATAAAAGATCAAGGAGATTACACAGAGAGCATGGTGAGAAACAGCAACTCTGTTTTGGCATCAATTTCCCAGAATAATTCTCTTCCTATACTGATGCTAAGGTCTCACATAGAGAGGTTTTCCTTTGGTTAAGTACACACCAAAGAATGTCAACCAAGGAGATGGCTGAATTAGCAATTCCCCTTCAGATTGCTCTGGGAGTGTGTATCATTAGGTTTTATTTTTTTGATTGGTATAATCATATAAGCATAAGGGACATTAAATATCTGCGTTGATGAAAAGTAATTAGCGTTATAGGTCTGCCTCATTCTGGCGTGGTGAATTGTGAGTGCAACCAGAAGTGCAAGATATTCTTGTGCTCTCTTTGTCTCTGCCAGTAGGTGGGAAACTTAAAATTCTGAAGAGAATGAGGAATAAAAGCTATAGGGCTGGGAATTATCTGAGTATTTGTAAAAGGTATTGGTAACCCATTTTTAGCCAGAGATCTTGAAGGCACATGATGGACCTACACAATCCAGGGATTCTAAGATTTAGATTTACAAAGAAGTTGAACTTTGATGATTCCTAACTATTTAGGGGTCTCTTGAAAAACCCAGATCAAGGGAAAAGTCAGGGTCCATTTCTTGGTATCTCTGTGAACAGGTACAAGGTTGCTTGCCTGATTTAATGACCACCGAAATGTTAACACACATAGACAAGCACGGTGGAATATTCATCAGTAAAATAGGCATTATTCTGTTTATATTCATCAGTAAAGTAGGCATTATTCTGTTCATATTTTAAACAGCCATACCCCAAAATATATGAGAAGGCTCTCACAGTCTACTGAACTAATCACTTTCTAATGAAATTTTCCATAACTTGTATTCAGAAAGCTATCAACAGTCATATTTTGGTATTTGCTTAATGCATTTTTTGTTTTTCTTGTTAAAAAAGGGGATTGTATGAGATTTTAATAAATGATTCTAGGAAGTAGAGCTTGCAAAGTGTAGAAATTGCAAAACAGTTTTCTCATGTTACTTGAGCTTATTACTATAGAGCTGCTCCGACAGTATCTTCGGTTAGTTTGGGGTTCTCTACATATGATGACAATATGTTTGTTACCCAGGTTCAATTGTATAAGTAGTTTGAAATCTGTCTTTTTTTGCAATGTTAACCGGTAGCAATATGTTAAAGAAACTCCATCACCTGTGGATTCACTGTAGATCACTGTCCTCACAGTCTTAGAGGACAGTGAGCCACAAGACTAATAATAATTAAGACTCCTAGCTGAGGTGAAAAGCTATTGCCTCATGGAACTATTTTCCAATCATTCTATTTCCAGCTGAGCTGGACTAGTGACACTATAAACTGGCAATTAAAAGACTCAAGTTTAAAAATACCTTCAGCTTCCCAGGTCCCGCAATGGCAAAGGTTAAGTGGATTATGTGGAGATAATTCACTCAGCTCCAGGGGGAGGGTGCTGACTGCCTGGGCTGTTGGTTACTTCCCTTTCCCCGTTGGTTACTTCCCTTTCCCCTCCTCACTTGCTAAAACGATTGTTACCATAGTGTCAACTTCTCCGATGTAAAACAAGGTGGTGAGAAAAGGACTGGAAAACTTTCCCAAGGGGCACAGCAATTACTAGCAGGCACCTACTGATACCTGCAATTTTTACTTTGATACAGCCTTGAAAATTGAGCCTAAAAATGGTCACTACTCTTGCATAACAACTTAATGCTGCTAAATATTGACCATTCATGCAAGTTTTCCAGTAAATATCCCCTATTTGTTCATGGGAGAAGAAATATGAGTAAGATTGCGCGCCTTACATGACCAGCTCCTCTCCCCAGTGCTCCAACTGAATTGAAACCACCAATTACACCTCTAGTTGTGTGGCAACACCTACACAGTGTTTCCAATTAACTTTGTAAGTTTTTAATCAGTGACAAATGCATTTTTGTAAATTCAATTTGCCTTTTATTGCAGCACCTATAAAATGTCTTGCAGCATTCCGGAACTTTGTGAAGGTTTTACTTGCTACTGACATAATGCAGCTGTCGGACCTACAACAAAGGCTAAGGTTTATGAGCAACTTGAATTAGGATGTAGGTTAAGCAATTAAATTTCAAGGAGGGGGAGAGGGAGATGGCTTTCCAAAATTTACACTTGCCAATGTGAAAAAGCGCACAAAAAACACGCTGCATACAGGATGGGCAAACCTAAAGCAGCTAAGGAGGCCATGCTCAGTTTTAAACTCTATTTTGAGAGAGTTTTGTATGTGAAAAGGTCACAGAGATTTCATCAATAAATCTGTGCTGCAATTTGTTTTCTTTTTTTAATTAAACTCAAATGCATCCAGTTAAAGGTCTGAGAGATTAGATCGTAAATCTGGATGTCCTTGAAGATGATGAAGCAAATGCTTATCTGTAAAGCAGTCATCATACTGCCAGTTCTATCATTTGCACGTTTTCACAAGTGCTGGAAAAATGTTTTAATTTAAAATCATTTGTTCAATTTCTAGGGAAGAAGAAAAATGCAGAATTTACAGTTAAAAGAGCAGCTGGGTTACTTCTGACATGTGGAAACAACCCATTACACCTAATCTTCTGTATCTAAATTTAGGGTATTGTAACAATCAACATCCAGAATAAACATGAATTAATATTTCGTCTTAGTAAAACTCAACACTCAGTACATTAACTTCTAATCGAGTTATGTGATACAATGCTCCTAAATTCAACAACTCTGAAATTAGTCAGTTTTAGTGAGCCCTGAGTTTTAAGAGAAGAGCTAGTCCAAATAAGGTTACTTAGTCTGGCTTTGGTTTATGGGGTCCAGACCAGTACATACTGTGCTAGATGTCTCATTTCTTTCTTGTTATTCTTTATTTTTCTTATATCTTGATTTTTTTCCTTTGTCAAGTATTTATTCAGTACTTTTGGCACTGTATTTATCTGTTGTAAGCATGATTAGGCTATTGCTGCAACTTCTCCTTTGTGCATTTGGGTCTTACAGATGATTTGTCATTTTGTCTGAACCTGGAGTGTGTACATGGTTGTGGCTAACACCAGCAGCATGTTTTGTTATTGCCGTGCTAGAAGGAAGTTGGGAAATGAATATCTCTTTGGAACTTTATTGAACCAATTGATGTGGAAAACAAATTGTTTGGATTTGTAGACACTCATACAAAAGGAATGGGATATGCAGCAATATTTTGAGGTGGGTAAACACGTTTTGCAACTTTTTGGCTGACTGCATGACCTGTTTCCACTTTAACTTAAATCCCATCTAGTTTGATTCAATTCAGATGTTTTGATTTCTGGAGACTTTTGATCCAAAGAAGTTAAGAGCTGCAAGATACACCTATCTGGCATTGATGCCTGGTGCTCAGTGGAAGTTAGCACAGTGCACATTATCTGTTGATGGTAGAAGTGTTGCATTATTTACTGCATAGAGCGTCCACCCTGCAAAGATTTATGTGTTTGTTTAACTTTGTTCTGTCTAGTTAATTGCTTCTAGTTACTGAAGATCCTCATGTGAGTAGAGTGAAGCATTAATGTGTTTTATTTTCAACATATTTTTTAAATTACTTGCTAGATCATTCATGGTTGAAAAGGAATTATGGCAAAGTTTATTGTACTTTACAAAGGTCTAAGGTTTCTAAATTATACTTTTCCCACAAACCATAGTAAGCAGAAGGGGTAACAGCATCATTCAAACTTATGTATCTGGCTTTTCTTCACATGATTTTCTTTAACTGACATACATAAACATTGGTTTTGCTTGTTTTGTTGTAGATCCTGCAATCTTTTGCTCATAAACACAAACACTAACTTGAAATTGAGTTCAGTGAGCCAGTTCTGAACTGCATGCAGAGAAGATTAAAAGAAATAGTACAAAATCCTCTCCTGGGAAAGATCAAATGGTTACTAAAATGAAAGCAGCCTAAAACTGTAGTACTTAGCCCAGAGGGGGGGAGGGGAATTGGGCATTTAGCTGTAATTAACACCTTCTACTTACACTCTCCAGTGTTTCAAAAGGATTGTTTCCTATTATGGGTGGTTGCTCAGAAATCTGAAATTACTTTGATTTAAAAAAAAAAAGAAAAATAGAGTCATAAAAATTCTTATCAAACACTACAACTAATACAGCTGAATTCAGGAGTTTGCTCTTCACTTCTGTAGTCTTCAGACAGCAATAAAGTCAGCAAGCATTAACTGCATATGTGAAAACTTTATTTCTGTGTAAATCTGGCAGAGAAAATACTGCAGAGAAAATCAATTCTTTCCCCACTTTCTAAGGAACTTATACTGAAATTTTGCTTGAGCAAGCACTGTATTAGTTTATCTGAAGCTTGAGATTAGCAAGCTCCTCCAGGATAAATGTCTTAAAGTTTCTTGGTGCTGTTTCTTCATTTTTCCATTATTTCAGCCAATGTTGCTTAAAAATATCTCAGACAGCTACCTGGAGCATTTTAAATGAAGGTATTGTAGCTCTTCCTTTTCTCAATTTGTCTTGATAAAGTGCCCAAAGAAACAGAAAAGCTGACAAGCTTCCTTACTTGGCTTCCGGAGGCCTTGCTCAGGGTTTTTGGTGAGTTGCATGCTGGAATCTGAAATCCAGCTTATTTTCTCTCCCCTCTTCTATCGTGCATTAATGCCTTGCCAGGGCATTGCTTACTGATCATTCAGTCCCTTAATCTGGTCTCACAAAAGTACTTTTTGTTTCCCCTGAACAATAAATATGTTGCTACTTTGTATTGGCTGATCTAAAGTAAGGTAGTTCCTGGCTTTATGAACTTCGATGCACATGTTGCTGCTACTGCTCTTCTTTGACATTTATAAATTCATATCCTGTTTAGGTTCATATCCTGCCCTTCTAATGCATTGCAGGCTGTTAACATACTTCTTAAAATGGTGGAGATAAATCCCAGTAGTACATCAGTAAAAATACATTCTGGTTCATATGTGCTTTAAAGAAAATATAATCTGTGTATTCCAAGTTAACAAGCCATTGGAATTTGTTCAGAAGTTTTCCCCTCTCAGAAGAAGTGCCTCAAAATCATCACCTCTCCTTTTGCCCTCTCCCACTGTGCTGTACAAGGAACCCGTGAAGTGTGAACAGAGTGCAGATGTATCCTGCCAAGTTCACTGCTCATCACTGACCTACCCCTGCACAATGTACCTGGCGGTTCTAATAATTTTATGCATATAGCTACTGAAGAATATGAATCGCTCATCTGTTAGGCCAAAATAACCCTGGGTGTCAGGAGTTTTAGGGAGATAGAGAAGGTATGGGAATAACTATAGCAGTTTACAGTGGTCTCTAGTAGTGCATTGTGAAGAATTTCAGTGTGTAAGAGAAGAGATGGGGTTTAGGAAAGAAGCTAACAAAATTAAGATCAGCTCCTTTCTTCTCCATTTGAGATCTATAAGATATGTAATCTTTCTTGTTTTGTTCCTAAAGAAAGGCTATTTTGACTATAAACTTCTTTGAAGTAATTTCTTCTTCTGCAGGTAAGGTTAATGCTTTCTAACTTGCTCTTTCATGCCTAAGGGGTGCAACACATATGGTAAGTAACAATAAAATACTGATCTGACTGTACAATTTTATGTAAGGCATGTGTGACTAAAACCTGAGCAATAAAATTTCCTTTCCTGCACAGACAGAATTGTATATGCCTGTCATATTTTATTGGTTGTTAAATGACACATACACTCATGGATCACAACCAAAAGCAGACAGCCTACAGTATCACTCCATATTTGTCATTTTTGATGAAAACATTGTAGCAGATTTCTATATAAGCTATTCAAAAATAAACACTTTTGTTGCTTACAGCTATTTCTATACTTAAAGCATGTAGAAATTTCAACCATTCAGTGTTAGTGACAAAAAAACATTTCTGATTTAACATGACACACACAGTGATCAGAAAGCAACATTGCAGAGCAATGATTTGTTTTACAGAAATAGTCACTTTTTCGGAATGCAGACAAAAATAGGTTATGGATCCAACAACTCAGACCCATTTTAGCTACATTAGTAAATACAAAGTAATTTTTTAACATCCGGTGACTAGAGCTATCTGAAAGAGAAATACATGGTATTTAAGTTGCGGAGTTACAGTAGTGAGCCACTCAGCCTTCTGAACATTGTAAATAATTCTGGTAAATTATAAGAATGGCAAATAAGTTTCAAAAGGAATCAGATATAGCAAAATAGAAAATTTGAACATCTCAAATATACAATGAAAGTATCCCCCAAATTCCCTTTCAAAGAACCCAATGGAAAATATTAATAACAGCAATTTTTAATACTACTTATGAGTATGAATGCATATAAATTAATATCCCATGTTGCAAACCAAGCCACACTGCTGTTTTCAGTTAATTTCTATTTGAAAAGGGATGTACATTTAATTGATTTGCCTAAGAATTCAGAAGTATTTTAAGGGTAATAAACACAAGACATTGTGCGGTGGTAATCCACCTCCTGCCCTTTCTTCACAGCTAGCAAAAATTATATTTCCTTAACAAAACAAAGCTTTATGAATTTTGCTTAGCTCATATAGCAGTAAAGCCCACAGAATAAGCTGTTTAAATGCAATAACATTGACCTCTGTCAGAGAAACTTTTGGTCATGAAGATATGAAAGTTTCAGTTCTTTCTTTGCAGGTACTAAAAATCTTTGATTGATGCCCAGCCCTCAACCAAATAAGCGACTGGGAGGACCATGCTGATCTGGATTCTGAAGAGTGGTTTGTTGTTATTCTCATGCAACTCAAGGTAAGAAGATTTAATTTTGTCATATTGTTGACACCAACCACTAAGTAAAGACCACAGGAGTGGCTGTGATATGTAAGCAAACAGAGTGGATACATTAAATGGATTTTGGTGACTAGGTATAGTTTACTTACACAATACTGTGAATGCTTTGGATAGCATGCCTCCATCTCTCACAAGCCAGGCACTCTAACTGGATCCTTAGCAGCTTATAGAGGCTGAGAGTAACTTGCAGTAATGCTTCATTAGGCACTTTCACCAACAGTGATGTGTGGTACCATAGTGATGGTAAACCCACAAAGACTCTGAGATCCCTCACTTCTTTTCACGCAGAAGCAAAACTCTTCATCTTTTCTCTGCCTGCAATATGAAGTCTCTGTACGTGCCATTTTACCCAATTTAACCACTGCTTTACATTCATTAGAAATAATGTAATAAAAGTTAAGTTTTCAGTTTTAGATGGCTTCCTCTGAGGTGAACTGAACCAAGATGATCCTGGGCAGGAACTGACCTGCCAAGCTTATTTTGGCTGTGTTTGCAAGAACATCAGGTTTGTAGTGATAGGGAATATCTTCCATTGATAGGATTGAAGAAAAAAGGGTTTCACGTGCACAGGCTCTTCATCAAGTCTAAAACGTCTTTGTTAGGGTGATGTTGGCTGGGCACATACATTGATTTAACTCTCAAATCTCTTGCTATTTAGTACTTTTGCTATTGTGAGAGAATATGGAAGAACAAGCTTAAATTAAAGCTGATATAAGAGGTTTTTGTATTACTTCATGTGAAGTTACAACAATATAGGTGTTTGTATTTAGCATAGATGATTACTGAAATAAGTAAAATGTCACAGAGCCACCTAGCTTGTTCACTGGCATATGAGGACCAGGAGGTTTTGAACAGTTTCCCTATACTGCTTTCCCCCAGTAAAAGTTTTAAAGAAAATCTAGAGCTTTGGAGATGAGCTGTACTGCTTTATAGACAACCTTCTCCTACGTGTTTTTAACACAGCTGTGAGGTTACATTTTTCTGCTAGATTTGAGGGTTGAATGAAAATGCTAAAATATCTATTGAGGGCTGAAAGCCAGCTGCAACAAGTGATAACTTTGAAATGCATTCCAACATCTTTCAAAATCTTAGGGTTTGAGCAACCTTAGTTTTCATATTTGAAATGTGTTTTCCAACAGAGCTGTGGTTCAAGTTGCAAAATCAGAACTAGAGTTTCCTAAACATCTTTGGAGCATCTTGTAAGTAAGTTCAGCTTTCAGCTTACAGGATGCAACGGCCATTGTCTCTGCAGGCAGGTCTCAGATCTTATTCCAAATATCACTTGTGTGCCATGTATTTTTCACAAAGCTATAAATATGATACTAATTTAATTTGGGGTTAAACAAGAGTTTATTTTAACATAAATAGGAATATATAAACGCATTCAAGGATCAGTCCTACCCTGTGATCTTACCCCTCGGTTCCTGCTGACAGCACTAGAAGTTTGTGTGTTTGCAGACAGCATTTGGCTGGTGGAGGATGTGAAGTGTATCAATGTACAAACCCTGCAAGGTTTGTGCATCTCATTCACTGGTGCTCCCTCTGCTGGTAGTGAAAGGTAAGAATAAAATTAAATCATCATGGATTTATAACCCTTTCATAATGCAAATTAAAATAGTCCCAGTTTATAAGTGTAAATTAGATAAAATTCACATTTTTGTGTAAAACTGAGCTCTGCTTCATCTGATGTGTTCAGCGTGGCATAGCTACCTCAATATCATGTACTTGTCACTGTAACTTTCTATGAAGTAGCATACTACCTCATGCAAAAAAACTCATTTTGAAGCAGCCATTAGATCAGAATCAGGATGCAAACTAGCATCTTGGAGGAATTCTGCCCAAAATTCTGTGAATGGATGGCCAAAACCTTCTAGTCAGCAGAAATTGTTCACGGTACCATAAGAGAAACAATAAGCAGCTTACTCAGGAGATGCATGTGCATAACACTCATATGTTTTCTGGGCCAAGCCCACTCCACACCTCATACTAGATCTTTGTTTAAGATGATGTGAGTGAAAGTTGTTCTTATCTTCGTAATGTGAATATGGTAAAGAGCTAAAGCACTGAATTATCATTTGTTGACTATTCTCTGAACTAAAAGTCTCAGATAAAGCAAATGGATGTAATGCCATAATATCTTAGCATTTAATCTGTGTATGCACCTTCCACTGACTTCTATAGAAGTTGTACATGTCCATCTGAAGGAAGAATCTGAGACTGGATCTAGTGTATAGCACACAGATTACACCTTTACACATGCAGGAAAGTACCTTTACATGTGCAGGAAAGCACATTGCAGTCCAAGTTTTGATCATTCAGATGCAAGGAAGGTATGTTCCCCACTTGTTATTGTCTAAACTGAATGAGATAAATACTAACAGCAAAATTCCTGTAGGCCACAAGAAAATGTGCTTTTGCTTTTATTTTGTTTTTTTGTTGGTTTTTTTTCCTGAAAGGGAGCTTTCAGGAAAATAACAGCACAGCTAAAATTAAAGATCTGAGTCTATTTAAACCACTTAAATGAAATAGATTTGTTGGTCTCACATCAGTGCACATCACAAAAACATTTCAGCTCAGTTGATAGTCTCTATTTAAGCTGAGCTTTTTGGACTGAAATAATACAGAGACCTACATGACTAAATTACTTTCACTTCAAGAGATATTTATGGCTGTGATCTGTCTAGGATACCCTTGGAAGCAGTGCCATGACAATAGGAATGCTGACTACACGGTTGCATGCAGGCACATAAGGAGCCGGGCTTAGGTGAGTGGTGTGAGCTATCATCATTCGAATACAGTTTTCTGACAAACACAGAAAGACTTTCCAATTACTTGTAATTCTTACATTAGGAATCCAGCATAAAAACACTAGCAGCAGCAACAGTATTTTTGAGAGGAATACAATGAAACTGTAACATAGATCCAGATTCTTGACTTTTTCTCCTATAAGAGCAAGCTACTTTAACCTAACCCCAATGCAATTTCCATGTGAGCAGTGATGCTTCAAGGAAGCACCACATTTTCACAATCAGAGAAGAATGGCAGACATTCAAACCACACTAAGTTTAACAGAGGTTAAAGTTTTAGTATGGTGAAAGTTACTTCATACGTTTTTCCCAGAGAAAATACTTATCAGCAATTCCAGGCTAGCACCCCTACATCAGTTTTAAAGTAGAACAATCAAAGCTTGAAGACTGTCAGTTTTCTACACAGTATTTATAAGTAAAATTTAGCACAATCTCACGCAATCTGATTTCTTGTGTAATAGAAAGAAAGGCAGGATACTGTGAACATGGTGTTTTCTCATTTGCATTATGGACTCAGACATTGCTTTACTGCAGCTCCTGGTAGGCAGAGTTTGTGTTTTTGTCAATCCATTAGTTTGTCTCAGTAGGCAAGAAATTTTCACAGTGTGACTAAGACACCAGAGGAAAAAGCTCCCCAAATCTCTTCATGTCATGCAGCTTTGCACACCTGAATTAGTGTCAATCTTCTGGGTATTTTTTGTAAATGAATAAATAAAACCAACTTATTTTCCTCACCACACTAAATAGTCCCCTTTATGGCAGGAGATCATCCTATCTCTTGAGATGGCTTACCACATCTTACAAGGAGGGCCATAAATAACTGCACAGAATTTTCTCTTATGGACAAGAAAAGTGAAATATTTTAATACCAGAAGCAGGATTTTCAAGTGTAGGGAAATTCCACACCTCAATGAAAGCTGAATTCCTTGGACTCTAAACCCTCACTGATGTAAAATTAACAATTTACACAGTTCTTGAACAGCAAAATGACTCATGAGCGAACTGAAGGTTATGATATGCAGAGCTGCTAACAGAACCCTGTTCTAGGACTGGGAGGTACAGGATATTTTGCACTCCAAGAATGAAGTTTCTGAAGATGAATCCTTAAGGTTGAAAATGTTCCAGCTATAATCCCACTGAGTAATGCTTCCTGAGTGAAGTAATGGTATTACTTCTGGGAATAATTCAGCCCTGGAACTTGGTCATTTTACTGTTTTACATTAGATGAGCCAATTTCTTTAACACACTTTTGCTATGACTGCTGTTTACTTGTTTCCATACTTTCAGTGTTCCATTATTTTTGGCAATTACTAAGTGTCTGTTCGTAGTTAAAAACAGATTTGGTATTTATTCTCTGTCTAGTTATCATTGGAACATATAGAAAAATAAGAGACGAACACAAGGATGTAGACACCTTTGTAAGAAACAAATAGTTCCATGCAATCGAAAGGGAAGGCTGGTCTTTTCTTAACTCCTGCCGAAGGTCTATCTTGTCTTGTTAGTCCTTTCTACAGCCTGCTGGGCAGGTGAAGTCAGCACCTGTACCTGCTCTGTTGTGACAGATCTTCCTACATGCACTATGCCCGCCTGCATACAGGCATCCTGTGCAGCATCCTATGTGCTAGTGGCCACCTGTGCCAAGCAGCACTCTTACTACACACTCCTTCTCCAAGGAGAAAAGCATGGAGGCTAATTTCTCAAAATAGAAGGAAAACTTGGCTTCCCTCTAGGCAAGCACCTGGGCCAAATTTAGTAATTGCTTTAGAAATCTGGTAATTAAATGCAAGATGATTCTGTTGATGATTCTTTGTATGACATGAAGTTTAATGACTCCAGCTTTTTCTATGCTGCATGGATACATTTTAAACACCAGCTTCTGTTAAGCATTAAAAATGCAAAGCATACTATAATGGGTGCAAAAGCAGTTCTTTAATGTTCTTACACTTTCCTCATGAGTTTGGTGGATACAGCATGATCAAAGGGGGTAAGCTGCCAATTTAATATGCCAGTGTAACTTCCACTTACGAACTCTGACAGAAGCAGCAATACATTATACAGCTACTCATTTTTCTTTAACATTGTTTCTTCTGAGAATGATGGATTTGCTTTGCTATATTTCTCTCAGCTAATACTACAACTTGGGTTTCTGTTTCACAGAAAATCCTTCTGCGTGAAAACCGGATGCCAATGTCCTTCTGATAAAACTATTTCTTACCATTACCATAAGGTAAAAAGATACTGGGTAGCATGGAACAGCCAGACAAGGCCCTTCCCATAACTTGACTAGCAACTATATACGCTGTTGTATAACAGACATAGTGTATTTAATGGTACTTGCAAAATATGTCAGCAGTGACAAATAGAGACAGGAGTTTGCCAGTGCACAATCGAGTGTAGTGCTTTACTCATTCTGGTTTTCAACGATGGAAGCACAGGGGTTTTCCATTGGTTTGCATTTCTGGTTTCAAATTAATTTAACAGTTCCTCCCTTTCATTATAGTACATCATTGAACTCCCAGGAAAAAACAAAATAAAATATAAATTGAACTATCAGCAAACAATTTTGGCATTATGGTTATCTGGAAACCTGCATGCTATCTGCAGCTTCAATAATTATTTTGCTTATCTTTCAGATATGTCAGTTACACATTCAGTGGTTCATGGGATTACTACTTTATTCTTTAAAAGTTTTGGAATATTTTTCCAAAGTGGAAAACTCAGGTGCCCCATACCTATACCATAACATGAATAGATTAAAATATAGATTTGATTATTTAGACATCATAATTGTCTTGGATCCCCTGCCAAAAGTAAAAGCAAGTATTCGTCCTAAGCAGTTTGAAAGTGAAGTACAAACATAGGAAGGAAGACAGAAAGTGGAAGGTGAGGAAAGCTAAGTGACTTCTACATGAACTTTAATGAGGTTGCCAAGTTAGTCTTTGATTTCTCCGTCTGACTATTTTCTGAAGTATAGAATATGCTTCCAAAAAAAGATTTCCAAGTTGGAAACTGAGAGAGAAATAGAGAGAAATTTTCAGCATCCCAGATTAGCCACAAACTCCTTGAAATTCAATACCATAGGTGAGGACTCAATAGGATAAAAAAAAGCTAAACTCTCTTATTCTATAATAAGGTTTGAATGTCTTACAACCGATCCTTGTCTATGAATACATTAGAAGCTGGTTAAAGAAAAAGAAATATCCTATCATTAAAATTGATGGAGGCTATAGACTGATGGAGAATATTCTTGGTTGGCTATTACCTGATTTATTTTTTTGTAATACTGTATAAAAATATTTTTTTTAATATAAATGCTATAAAAAGATTGTAATATGCATAGGTTCTAATAACATAAATATCTAAACATACATATGGTTTTCTATTCACCTTGCAGCACAGATAAAAATAACTTTCTAAATTAAAATCAAAACCTCACTTAGGAATTTCACTTTCTTTGAAAACTATTAGGAATACTCATGAGTCACATCCATAGCTTGGTTCTAGCACAGAGCTACAATGTAAAGAAAGTTTACCCTGCTCTTTAGGGATTGGCTCTCCCTTGAAGCCTGGATAAAATCATTCCAATAGCACCTGAAGGATCAGTAGAGGATAGTGCTTCAATTACAGGCAAGGACCTGGGCCAAAAAGGAGCTCTCATAATGCTCACAGTGCTCATTGCCTTTGGCTTTCTGCCTTAACAACTGGCATATACTGTACCAGGTGTATAAATGTTCTGCATGGTTCTTGCATATTCTCCATGCTTAGACTCACTTGGCAGCCCACTGCACCTCCTACTCTGCTGCCTTTCACCTTGTGAAATCATTATGTCACTTACAGTTGCACAAGGCGGATCCAAACCACTTCTGAATTACAAGTCTCTCAAAGGCACCCTCTTTGCAGAGGTGTGAGTGTCCACAGCTGGGGCCGGGAAACAAATTTCCTTGCCCAGAATCGGGATTTCTGAGCTGCAGTTACCTCAATTTTTACGGTGCTAGTGTTTTCGCAAAATTTGTGCATCTGAAACAAATGCTTTCTAATGCACTCTTCATATAAGCTTATAAAAATAACTTTTGTGTCAATCTGCTAGTGAAAAATGTTTCCACCTATGAGGCGTACAAATCTAGAGAAGTCCAGAGGATAAAACCAAACATCATCCTGGTATTGCACCTGGCTTGTGTTAGTCAGTAGTACATAATGTGTTAGTATAATAGAAGTAATGAGTGTATAGAGGGATTCTAATACTCAGTTACTACATCTGTCTCTCTACATTATCATCATTAGAGTGTTTAGATGCAATTTATCTCCCTTTCCGTTTGAAAGACTCATGTTCCCTCCTATGAACTGGGCATCAGCCCAACCATGATGGGTTGTGTCTGTAGGGGAATGCCTTCGCTTCAACACCTGCTATTAGCCATCGCCAGCCCAGCAAACTCTATTTTGAACATTCGCATGTTTGCAATCATTAAAATGCAAGCAGAGATGGAACCAGTGCATGTTTCTCTGATACAGAAACAGGAGAGGAAACTACAGAAGAGAAAAATAAAGCTATGTCTACTTTCCCGTAGCTGACAGGTTTTACAGCTCAGATATACAAAACTTTAGCAAAGCTGGGCTCTGCTGACATTTTAATTAAATATAAACAGAGAAGAAGGATGCTGTTGGGGTCAAGGCCATTGGCTAAGGCACAAGAGATCAAGAGTGAGTCACTAACAACTGCTATAGTCTGACACTGGGCAAATCAACTTCTCTGTGTCCCAGATTTATAAAATAGCTTGTGTATTTAGATTTCCTGTTCCTTTGGGCAAGGATTGGCTTTTATTACATTTTTCCCAGCATCCAGTACCCTGAGGCCCTGATCTCTATGAGGTCACCCAGTTATTATCATAATACAAACAGTCCCACCTAAATCTCTGCTCTCTGGCCTAGGTCTTACCCAAAAAACCTGCATGTAAATAGGAATTGAGGAAAGATACCTAGATGAAGCACAGAAATTTTTCCTTCAAGTCAAAATCTTAAGCAAAATATCACAGTTATTTCTCTTATGTTAGAACCAAATAGTTAATAACTTATTAAGGTGTAACTGTAAAAATTGGAGCTGAAGCAGCTCCATTTGCCCATCTCCCAGGCACTCATGGAAAAATCAAAATACACTAAGGTGATCAGAAGTTCTGCATAACTGAGTTCTATCACTGTAATTTAAAACAAAAAATATGGGGCAGGGAGTACTGTTGCAGTGCATACCTTGTTGTATCTGGTAACATGTTTTGGAGATGGTTGTTATAACATGTTTTGGAGCAAGGTATGAGGATTCCTATTCTCTCAGTCTTTCACCAGGAAGAATAACGTAGGGTGGTCGGCGCTTCTCCTAGTCTCATCTTACTGGGATGTGTAGGGGGGTGTGAAGCCTGCAGTACACGTAAGGGCTCTCACGCAAGCTTTAATCTAGAATCCAGCCTGTGCAGGCTGCACATCCAGTTGCATTGCACACAGATGTTAGATACAAAAGTCATCTAATTTGAATCGGGAGATCTGGGTTCTGTTAGTGACTCTTCTATATATTTCCTGTATTGCTCTAGGCAAGGCATTCAGGGCCTGATCCAGCCTCCATTTAATTCCACAGGAATCTTTTCTCTGGCAGCAGTGTGAGCTGGATTAGACTCCTAGCCTATCGCTTTTCCAGGCTCTTCATATTCCTCAATGGTAGAATAATACCTGCTCATTCCATAGGTGTCTAATACAGCTTAAGTCATTTGCCTCTAAAGTGATATGCTACTTAGGCATAGCATGAATATGCAATTGAATTAAGCTCTTGATTCAGCAAAACCCTCAAACCTCTAATAAGCCTCAATGAAGTAAACACATACTGGAGAATTTTAGGTTCTGTGTCATTAGGTGTCAATATGAAGTCTCAAACTTGCAAGGTTATTTACCTTCTTTATCTAAGTGGAACTACTTAGGGACTTAATGTTAAGCATATGCCAAAGTACCTTGCTCAATGCTGTATTATCTATCATTAGCCATACACACACACCTGAAGTTAAGCATCTGCTTAAATACATTGCTTAATTCATTCCTAATAGCAAAATACTCATGCTTTCTAGCATAGCATACAAAAACATTTAAGCTCAGAAGATGTTAATCTATGTTTGATTATATGAAGTGTCATAAATAATTACTTTTATCTCTCTAATCTATCTAAAGAAACACAGAAAATTTAAGACCACGTAGCCCATGCTGATTTTCAGGAATCTTGGTTACCCCATAGCCCTCTACTCTTTTACATTACATCAAAATCACAATACGGATGTGTATCTTGAAGTAATTGTGTTGGTGGTCCCTTCATGCTTTCTGAACATCTAACAGTTAGCTAAGCAAACACACGTGACTGATTAAAAGAAGAAAGGGAACTATTTTTACAGGGACCATTAAACTTTAACTGCCATCTGGCAGGGAATGATTAGAGAAGATCAAAATTAAGGCAGTCAACACAAATACTGTGTGGATACCTCAGGGAATTAATGTGGATAAAAGACGGTGGACTTGTGGCTATGTTAAAGAGACAGACACAGAAGGAAGTGGTGAACACATCCTTTATGACTGCTGGCCTAATGGCCACATTCACAGCAACAGGAGCAGAAAAAGAAGAAATCAAGAACACCTGGGAGTAATCAGACGCTTGTTGTCATAAAAAAGAAAGTTAAAGCATTATACAAGAGCCACACCATTCTTGTTCCCCAACAAGTCAGGAAGGAAATTTTTATTGTGGAGGTGTGTTGAAGTTGGCAGGTAGTTAATATTCAAATTAGCCTACTATCTTTACACAGGCATTTTAAATAGGCTCTGTAATAAATCTTTTAATTGAACGACCTCATGGAACATGGACCTGTGGTTGATCTGACTGAACACTGGATGTCACTATTTATACACACTATTAGTCATTTTTTGAGGCATTAAAAACACAATCCAGCCATGAATCGGAACAATCCAGCTATCTTTAATTACTGGTGTTCTTGAGATAGCAGTTTCAATGAACCAAATCTTCCAAGATACCTAAACAAACAGGTCACTTTTTACAACTACTCTACTGCCTGCCCTGGTTATGCTGCCATTAGGTGTTCCCTAAAAAGAATACCATAGCTGCCTTCATATTTTATGGAAAGAACTGAGATTTGGGTTCAGAGATAATGTCCTGGCTGCTCACTGCAACATCTCACAGCTGAGAGTCTTACCAGGCAGCCAGATTATTGCCTTATGACTCTGCTGTTGTGACTGGTAAGGAACAATTAAAATACAGCTGTCACAAAACTACAACATACCATAGATGAGGCAGCTTCTCATCTGACTGTGCTTGAGTACTATCTTCTTTTCATTCCTTAAGTTCTCCTGGGTTGGAAACCCCCGGTCCCTCAAGCGTCTGCCCCAAGGTTTTTTATTCCATGGCACTAACATAGAGCTCCTTCTGCCACTCAGCTTCCCTTCCCTGAGGAACAGGTGATTCCCAAGGAATACAATTGTTATAGGGGAGTACTTTTAGGAGCTAATGGAAGGAAAAGAAGGAGGTGGAGGAGAGGTACTCCTGAGCCCAAGTGGTTTGGGAAACAAATCAGTGCTAACAGTCCAGAAGGTCATGTTAGCTGCTGAAAGGGCTAAGGACAGGTGACAGGAGGCAAAGAACAGGAAAAATAGATACAGTAATGCACTGTGAAATGAGATTGGTTGTCCTTGTTTCTTGAGTTCAACACAGTATTTTGAAGTCTGACTTTTCAATAGCATAGGAGAAGCACATTAAATATGCTTCAAAGCATATGAAATCTTGTCAACTGTACCTGATTTCATAGACTTATGCTAAACAAAAACAATCAGAAATGCACACAACTACTCTGAAATGTTCAGTCATTGCAAATGTTTGGTAATTTTAGACCTTAATTCTCAGTGGAATTTATTAGAATTTTCCAATATATTCATGTGTCTACATATCACTCTGTACCCTTGAAAATGCTAGGACCTTAAAAAATTTACTTTCCTTCACATTCTCAAAATCAGTGTTCGTATTTTTTCAGAGATGTAAAATATATTTAAAACAGCTCTAGGAGCTTTACTGGTAAAGAAAACAATTGAAAATGCCTCCCAGGATTTGCAAAAATACATTTCTATGCAGTACATGTGAACAGGGTCTTTCCTAGTGCCATACTGTAAGTGTACTATTGTAAAAACACTACGGGTGATGAGAGGACTGTGGTGTTTGGTTTCTTTTCTATGTATCCTGGCTGCATGGCAAAATATCTTAAAGTCAGCAGTTGTAACTGGAAATGTATGGCTGGAAATTACCTGCTCTGAAACTTACTCCAAATATTCTCTTTGAAGAAATATTGTGTGCAAAATAGTCTTTTGCTTAACTACAAAATTATATTTAAAATCTGAGCACAGTGAGCTGTCCAGCTGAGGCTGATGCACAGGTTTTGCTCTTTCCTAAGCCATTTCTTGCCTTATACTGTACTGAGTAGTTCTGCTAACACAAATAATCTATTCAGTGGGGCAAAACAGGAGTCAAATGCAGCTATAATATATTGATATGATACGTATAATATACTCTTATAGTATTCACATATATAGAGCATTATATAGAAGATAAATTTAACAAGCAATATTAATTTTGCGGTACATATATGTCATTTTGCAATTGAGTAGGGGCAGAATATGCCTTATACATAAATCTGCTCAGAATCTGGAAAGGCAACAGCTGTGGTACAAGACAATCCTCCATCATTCCAACCTCAGAATATACCGTAGACACGAAACAATCAAGGACCACCTGAAAAAGCAGCACAACTCTGATAAACCTCTGCAGTTTGTTGCCCCAGCTTTGATGCAAAAACCTCTTAAGACTGCTTAGAGCATATAACAGCCTATGGCTCTCTTTTGTTAACAAGGTGCAGAACATTCATTCTCCACATGCAAAATTCCAAATGCTGAGCCAAACTGAAAGAGAAATACAGTAGACATTTGTTGATTTTTTTATCATGCCCACAAGCATCTACAGATGTGATCCCATGTAATGAAGCATGTGGCCTTAAGCTGGGATTATTTGCAAACAGCAGGATCTCCTGGCAAAAGAGATGGCACTTGCTGTGTTATGAAAGCTGTCCTTCTAAAACCATGTTTGGTTAGCACCTATGCCCTGTTGAAATTGGCATAGATAATTCCAAGTGGGAACAATGCCAGCACGACAGATGGAAGTGAATGCAGGCATGCCAGAAGACCAGTATGTTCATCAAGTCTAAATATTAGGGACACAGTCCTTCCCAAGAATTTAGAAACAGCAAGCTATCCAGAGTTTCTGTACTTTAGGTCCAGAATAAAATAATATATGATCTTTTTTATAACTATAAGCAAAGCTAACTATACTGATTTAAAAAATATCTCATCTGAGCCACACAGAGTATGATAGTACTCAGTTGAATTAGAACAACTTTTTCTCTGTATTCAGACTGGCACCAGGTCCTAGAGGGCAGAAACTGTACTGGAGTCAAAATGATTCCATGGGTTTTCTGCTAAGTGGTTCAGACCAAAGAGTTTTCAGATGCTAATGAATATTCCTCATTTTATACAGTACTTTCAGGCAGTGATCCTGAAGCAGTTTGCAAGTGTATGAGAATTTAAAATCATAGTTGTAAGGTACATCATTTAAAATTAAGCAAATGAATCTTGTATGTATTAATGGTCTATAGTCCCATCTCTCTTCTCACCAAGGATTATAAACTGGAACTATATTCTCTGAGGAGAGTGGAGAAAACAAGATCCTTTTGCCACAATCCTTGCAGATATATAAGTACCCTGGTTTTGCTCTTTACATGGCATATATAGCCATTGCACATCAGTTATCCAAAACACTAATCTCCAAACAGGAATTACAACTCCTATGTTTTTTGAGCACTGAACAGCTACCTTGCCTATTTCTCCTTCCAGACTGTGAACATTCAAAATACATTGCCCACAAAGACTTGCCTAGAATCATTTACATGATTCTGACAAAACGGAAGAAAATCTAACAAAAAGAGCTTTGGCACTGTATTTTAAAACTAAAATCTGAATTTGCAATCCCCCTTACACAAAAAGCTTGTACTTTCAGAAAGAGTCTGCTAACAAAACATCCCTCCCTTTTGGGTTTCTTCAACTTCAGCAATCAAAATTTATATATACTTTTGGAAACACTGGCTCTAATATGAACAAAGTTTTGGCTGCCTGTGCTTTCTCTGGATCTGTGTTTTATCAGAAAGCATGTATCATATGAAATGTGTTGTAATTGGGTTGCTGACATTGTGTTCTAACCAGTGCAGCTAACAGCTGAACTTCATTTTCTATTAAAAAGGTGTTTAGTACTATGAGTAGGAATAAAAGCCATTGCTGAATTTATTTTCATTTAATCTAGTTACATTCCATAAGCTAGAAATCTACATGTGTGTTACCCAGTCAATTGACTGACCATTTCAGGCATCAGCTGGTTTTTTTGCAATACAGGTTTGGGAAATAATGTGAGCCATCTGAATAAGACACCCTAGTTAAGAAAGTTTATGTTCTAACATAATACACGAAGAGGAACTTTCATTCCAACGGTTCTAAATTTTATGTGTATTTATAACAATTAGCTTGATTAAACTTTAGTGGATTGTTTTATTACTGCTTTTCCTGAAAAAAAAACAATGTCCCAAAAATAGTAGGTAATACATAATAATGATTTTTAAATACATGAAAACTCACCCCAAATGTGGCAATCCTGACACACACAGTGTAGCGATGTGAAGCATAAAGTGGATCTATTCATGAACCTTTCATTTCACTTTCAATTATATTGCAAATGTAACTATTACATTAAAATATGGCATCTGTATTTTTTAGACAATTTGTAGTTTTTGCAGACACATAAAATTATTTTTTAAAAAATACAGGATCATAGAATCATAGAATCGTTAGGATTGCAAAGGACCCTAAGATCATCTAGTTACACCCCCCCTGCCATGGGCAGGGACACCTCACACTAAACCATATCACCCAAGGCTCTGTCCAACCTGACCTTGAACACCATCAGCAATGGAGCATTCACGACTTCCCTGGGCAACCCATCCCAGTGCCTCACCACCCTTACAGTAAAGAATTTCTTCCTGATATGAAATCTAAACTTCCCCTGTTTAAGTTTCAACTCATTTTCCCCTTGTCCTATCACTACAGTCCCTAATGAAGAGTCCCTCCCCAGCATCCTTATATATATCATCTTCCACTTTGTGGCATGCTAGGTTTTACAAAGGGTGGGTATGACTGTACATGTTTACACTGCTGCACAGCATCCTGAAGCTAACCGGCAGAACCTGAATGCTGGACAACAAGGCTTGTTATCCAGAGGGAGAGCAGATCTACCGGTCTTCTCTGGCAAGGCTCTGTGGAGCCTTTATCTCCCTTTCCACCAGAATGCAGTAGCAGGATTAAGATGAAAACACCTCTTTTCCATGCTGAATTTCTGCTGTAGCAGAATGGCTTTCCTCTTGACAATGTCCCATTTTGTTATGTGTTATGGCCATGGTAGTAGTAGAGCCTACATAAACAATCGTGCTATTTAAAGCAGATCTCAGAGACACAAAAATTACAAGACAAGGATTATAATGATTTTTAATTCAAATTGAATCAGTGGTCTCAATAAGATTAGCATACTTTCAGAATCTTGCTAAGTATGAACATGATCTGATGTTTGTGGTTAAAACCATCCATTTCTAGGACTCAGGTGTTAAAATAATCAATGAACTGTTGAGCAGAATGTTCTATAGCTTAAATTAGCCCTACTTTGTTAATTGATTTCAGTTCTCCATTAAAAGGAGCTGTTGAGACTAAAACACAACTAAATTTCAGCAAAAAAAAAAATAGCTTGGGTAAGTACTCGGAGAGACAAAGATCACTTAAGAAACTGTCCTGGGTTCAGCAGTAGCAGACATTTTTCTCCTTCTCGGTAGCTGCTGCAGTGAGTTTTTGACTTTCGGCCTGGGAACAGCACTGATAACACCAGTGTTTTTAGTTATGGCTTTGTGATGTTTGGTCTGGCCAAGGACTTTCTGAGCCTCATGCTCTGCCAGGGAAGAGGGGGAGCCGGGAGGAAGCAGAG
>JAOEHY010015078.1:63049-74362 GCA_025447955.1 Psilopsiagon aurifrons
ACTGTTCTTATCTCAACCTGTGGGAGTTGCATTCTTTCGATTCTCCATGTAGCAAACTGCATGGCTGATTTACAGCCCAAACCACGACAGAAACAGATTCTCCTTTCCTCTGTAAAGAAAAAGATTACAATGATGAGAGAAAACCTTATTATCTGCTTTCTGATAAAGCATCACTTCCAATTCAGCCAATTCAGCAGTTAAAACTCTCAACATTACTTATGTCAAAATTTGCCAACTACTAATAATCAATAAGGTAAGGAGGTATTTAGAGTGTATTACCAAGATAATTTTTGCTTAAAGCAGAGCCCTCTAATAACGGTTTCATTCCTCCTTCTCAGAGCTAAATTGGTTTAAATATGCCAAAGTGTATTAGTTCTGCTCCATATACTTTCTTTCCACAAGCTGTGGCTCCAGTTATCTGAGAAGACCTATGCAGTCCTGAATGGGAAGATTCAACCACACAGTTGTCAATGGGAAAAGTAGGAGTGCAGGGTACTGTCTGTAGTGAAAAAAGCTGAAAAACCCTGACTTTGTAAATCAATATCAATCAATGCCCTGCAAACTACATCATAAACCTGAGGTTCTAGAGAGCTAACCCTGAGGTAATAACACCATTTTACATTTCAAAACATTTCACAAACATTAGGACAATCTCAGGTGGCCTTTGAGCCAATTTAATCCTTTGCGGGTGTTCCAACAATTAAAAGTTATTGGCATGTACAGGTTTTCCAAACACATCTCCTCTTCAAAACAGATTTTTAAAAAAAGGTTAGTGTGAATATGCGGTATATTTTGAGTTAATAATTCTCTGCTGGGAGATAAAATTTAACCTGGAGGAATAGGGTTTGATCTGCAAGAAATTTTTGTTTAGGCTTTGGGCAATTGCATTTCTCCCAACTAACCAAGATTTCTCCTTCAGCTAATACAGAACATTCATCTTTCATAAGTTATTAAGAATAGATGTTGAATTCTGGTGGACCCTTTGGTGCAAAGCTCTCTGGATGTATTCATTTATTCAGCATTGCACAGGATTTTACTTATTCAGTTGAGCCAATCTGCAATTGCCGAAATTCATCCGTACCTGGAGGAAAACCAACCCGTATCTACTGGGCAGACATGCCAGTTTACAGGTACTCTGCCCAGTTTCCTTATTACTTGCTTTCTGATTGGCATACTGAACAGATATAAAACTTCACAGATCCCTTTGACAAATCAAAGCAAAAATGCCATTTTTATGCAACATCTGTTCTGATAACTCATGTTGTAACAGAGTTCGATATGTGTAGATGAAAGTTCATTTTGGGGTTACAAAGTGAAACTACATGCCTGTAAGACTGATTCATTACATGATGTATCTAGGAAATGAGATGCTTCGCCATAAGGATGACGCAGACTGTTGCTTTTCTAAAAATATGGACAAAATGACTGGGAGAACCTTTATGCTTTAAGGGAAAATCTTCCAAAAGCTTGGGAAACCTGGGATGAACTTTCCCTTTCCTTTATGGGAAAGGAGGCCATGCTCATGAACTACAGCTTCTGGTCAGCTGCTGCTATTTCTGCCCTGACACAAACCTGGCTTAACAGCAGAGAACTGTGGGAGAGAAGTGTACTGCTCAAACAG
Organism: Psilopsiagon aurifrons; assembly: GCA_025447955.1. NCBI lineage: Eukaryota > Metazoa > Chordata > Aves > Psittaciformes > Psittacidae > Psilopsiagon > Psilopsiagon aurifrons. The sequence continues at coordinate 64,671 of JAOEHY010015078.1, forward strand.
CTGCACTCTATCTTCTTTGCCAGAGGCAAAATGGCAAGGTAACCTCCTCTGGCAGCCTTGGCCACTGCCCACATGCATAACTGGTTCTGTCTTGGAGAGACAGTTGGGAACAGGGAATCTATTCCAAGCAATTTGGGGAGTTTAAGATAAAATTCCAAATAGAATAGACTTTCAGAAATGTAGCGAGCAATTGGAAATTACACTGTTCCTTAGTGCGCTGATGCAATTCCTTGGGGACCTAGCAGCAGGTCAACCAGATAGAAAGCAGCGTGAGAGTAACATAGATCTTTTTTTTCTTTATGGTGTGCTTGAATTAAACTGAACATGGTCCCCAGAGATCAGTAACTGCTCTTCTAACTCCTCCTGAAAGAAGTAGATGAGTTGCACTTAAAATATAGTATCAGCTGTTATGCCTTAGAAGCAACTATACACAAGTGTTTAATGGTGGTTTTGACATTGTTCAGACCAACCTATGAATGCATTTTTTGCAAAACATTCCTGGGTGGGAATCGTGATAGAAAAGGGCACTTTCTTTGTGAGAGAAGGTTTCCATTTAACACTTGTTTGAATCCATGTGACTTGGCACTGTGGGTATGCAGGAAGGTAACATCCTCTTTCTTCTCCATTCCCGAGAGCTTTGGGAAGATCTGTCTGATGCTTGGAGGTCCAGACCACTACCTTCCCAAGAAGAAAGTATACCTCCAACCGCTGTGCTTCCTGCCATGAATAAGTGAGTTTCTTTGTTGCAAAGGGCCTGCTCACTGCTAAGCTTCCTAGAAGTAAATGATGTACTTCGTATGTTAGTGCACAGCATCATTTAAGCCATTCCACCAGCACAGCACCCACATCTGCTTTATGCTTTAGTTTGTTTTTTATAGCAGATAGACTGAAATTACTTTAAATGGAAAGTTCTGCCTAACCATTTAAGGGTTTTGCCACTGATACTTATTTCTCACTTAGTGTCTGTCTATAGAAGAACCACTTGGCAGGCGCTGCAGATCTGCCCATTCACCTCAGTTCCCAGGTTACAGTGGAAGACATGAAAAGAAAAAAAGAAAACAAAGCAGGCAACTTACAACCTCTTTAGTGACCTTTATAGACTCCCTTTATGCTGCCCTATTAATAAGACTCTGGATGCACACTGTAACCAAACCAAGCTTGCTGTTGGGTTTCAGGCAGGGAGCAGAAAGCTGGGAAATTCAAACTGTACTGTTGTCTCTGACCTTTGGACCTTCAACTGAGCACAGCTCTGCTGTACCAAAGTATCAGAACACAGCTCTGTGGGTTTTAAAAGCAACATTATTGTTAACATTAGTATGCAGCTGCTGAAAGCACCGATTGATCATGTTTGTTGGTGGGTGTTCAAGTTGCTGTTATGGAGAATGTCTCAGCTGTGTGGCACCCGTGCTTCAATCACCAACAGCAACATCAGTACTCCAGATAAGTTTGGAAGAGGCCAGGAGCAAATTCCTAAGAGACCGTGCTACGTTTCTATCCCTAAATATAATGCACATATCCTTTTACCTGTCCCTTTGGAGACAGTTTGTAGCACACAGACTATTTCAGAGCTTATTTTTATGGCACAGATTGTATCAAATACAAGTTCTGTAACAACTTAAATATACGTTTCCCAATGTTTTACCCAAAACATGTATTTTCATACATTTTTCCTAGTTGATGCTAATACTGTTAACAGTGGTAAATGACCATTAAACAATGATCCCCAATGTCAAGTAAAATACTAGAGAGTGATTGAAGTGGTAATCTCGGCAACACATGCTCAGCTCAGCAATGATAACCTTGTGATTAAGCTCGACTAGGACGGATTTTTTCATTACTTGCATGCGAACCTGCTCATCATACAAAACCGACTTAATAGTGGGGATGTTCTGAACACTTCATGTGTGCCCAGACTCGGCCTTTCTGCCTGTGACTCTTCCCACGACAGTGCTTGGGACGTTCCGGGTTCGTTTCTGCAGCCCTTGAGCGTCCCGCATGCCGACAGGCACTGACACTCCGGGACACAGGGCTGCTCTGCCGGGCTATCACGGGCCAATGACGCCCTGCAGCGCCCCGCACCTCCTTCCCCTCAGAGGGACATGCCGCAGCGCTTTAAATCTGCCCCGGTTAACGCGCTTCCTCCACACGGCCGGGGCGAAGCGCCCTCACCTCGTCGCTGCCCTGCCGCGGGCCCTCAGGGCGCCCGCCCAAGCTGCCCGAAGGGCGCGGGCTGGGCCGGGCCTCCCGTCCATCGGGAGCCACACCAGACACGACACGACACGACACGGCACGGCACGACACGACACGACACGACACGACACGGCACCGCCCCACCCGCGGTGCCGGGGCTGCGGCTGCGCCGGGGCGGTCTGCGGAGCGCCGCCCGCCCCCCGCCGCCTCCAATAGAGCGGATCCAAAGTGACCTTGGCGGCGCGGACCGCCTCCTGCTGCCGCGCTGCATCCGGGCGCTTGCCACGGCCTCGCCGCGCCTGCGCACAGCAGTCCCAGCCTGTGGGGTTTGAGGCGCGGCAGCCCGAGCGGGTGAGTGGCGGTGCGGCGCTATCCGCGGTCATCGCCTCCGCCGTCTGTCGCCTCGGTGTCTTCACCCTCTCCCCTTCCTCTGCAGAGACACCGGACTGTGGCCCCCGGGACGCCGCCCCCTAAGATGTTCGCTTGCGCCAAGCTCGCCGCCTCGCCCTCCCTGGTGAGTGGGGGCGCCCAGGCCCGCGGGGGGCGCCGGGGCCGCTTCGAATGCCGCGTCCCGGGCTGCAGCAGGGCGGCGGCGGTCGCGGGGCGCCCGGTAGTCGATCGGGTCTCTGAGCCCTTCTATAGGCCCCCGGGACGAGTTCGTACCTCGGGCTGCCCGGTCGAGTGCGAAAGGGTGAAGGGGGCTGCGGTGGGCCCAGGTTCTCCTTCCCGCTTCCTTCGTGTGAGCCAGAGTCCTTTGCCAAGGTGAGGGGCCTTCCCGCAGGGGCGGTGAAGGGGGAGGTCAGCGCATCGAAAAGCTCTTGGGCCTGCTGCGCTCTGCACCTTGGTGTAGGTCAAACTCGAGCCTGTTGCTTGTCCTATGCAAGGCCGGGATTTTTTGCCCTTGCGAAGACAAGGGGCTGTCCTCCTTGAAAACGCCGTGTCTAGCTTGCAGAACGTCTCGTTTTGCGAGGTGCAGGCACAGGTTTGCCCTGCAGGAAGAGCTTTGTGGGAGAGCCGATATGACCTTAGCCTGCTGGAAGCCCAAGGACATATGCAGGCCGCTTGTGAAAGAGGGTTCATTCATTTACGCCTGACGATTTAAAAGCCTATGTTACGTCTGTGCATTTAACAGTTTTGGAATTAATTTTGATGGCTTTTGTTTTTTTCATTTCAAAATATGTATTGCTGCCTGCTGGTTTGCCCAGCTATTTTGTTGCTGGTTTGCCACATTTTCTCTCGGTATAAGGCATGTGCAGGTTCATTGAATGACATAACTATTCACAGTAATGTCTCCTGAGAACAGTGCTATCAGGTTTCATGGTTATGTTTGCTTCTGTAGCTTTTATTGTATATCCAGATATGCAGAGATTACTGATTTTCAAGTAAGGCAAATGGCTTAGTAGCTAATAGCCCTAGAATCGTGCAGGCTATTGTATTGGAACAGCTGTGATCAAATGTGGGGGGGTTTATAGCTTTTTTCTTCCTCTTGCAGATCCGTGCTGGATCAAGAATCTTGTACAGACCAATTTCGGCATCTGTGTTGTCTAGGCCAGAGGTCAAGAATGGAGAGGTACCTTATAAACAAAATTCTGTATCTTCCTTAATTATCTGGTGAGCCTAAATGTCGTCAACCTAGAGTTCACTTGTACTAACTCGAATACCTATATTATGGAACTTGCTTTAAGTCAAACACCTCATAATACCTGTTGCTGTTTATCCTGAAAAGTTTTTCATATTTAAACTTGATTGCTTTCATGTGGAACAGGTAACTGAAGTTTATTTAACTCTTAGTATAGTCTTATCACTTGGAAGAGTAATTAGACATTGGATCTAATACAACTTTTGAAACTGCAGAATAACACTGTTAAAGTGGTCATAGATGATGGTCTGTGTCTGAATATAATCTTTTTCATGTTTTGTTTTCTTAGGGCAACTCAACACTTAATGGGGCCCAAAATACTGTCTCTCGACTAGCACTTAGAGAATTCCAGACTAGTGCTATCAGCAGGGACATTGACACTGCTGCCAAATTTATTGGTGCTGGTGCTGCCACAGTAGGTGTGGCTGGTTCTGGTGCTGGTATTGGAACAGTCTTCGGTAGTCTAATCATTGGTTATGCCAGGTAATCAATCTCTGTCCTACAAAGCTCTCAAATTGCATGCAGATATATGTTGAGACAGCACCCCCCAGATAAGCCAAGTGGTAATAAGGATGATGGCACTAAAATAAATTCTGTTAATAATTACTGTTAGTGATAAACATGGCTAAACGGAATAATGTGAAACCATTCATTGGGATGGCTCTGTTAAATTCAGAATGTTATACACTCCTACCTAGAGAAGAGATGTGAAAGCAGTGAGATTATTAGACTTCTTTGATGTTCTGATAACCAGAGCCCAGTCTTTCAGCATTCAGTGCCAAAACTAAACTAAAAATCTAGCCTGTTTTTTTTTTTCCCCATGTGAGGGGAGAAGTCCTAAACAGAGACTGCATGAAAACTGGTAATAAGCAATGGGAGTTTGTATGCTTTAGACTTTGTAGTCAGGATTGTTGCCTAGAAATGGGTGCTTAATTCACTTTTCTAACACAATCAGCCTTGTATCTCTGTGTAACTATTTTATGGAATGAAATTTGAAGGGGGTGGGAATTTCCTAGTAGGGATGAGCTTCTTCCAGATAAGTTTACAATGTTCATGTAGTAGAAATAGTTCACATGGTATTATGTAAGAACAGACTTGATACAGACATAAAAAAAGGTTTTAACAGATTGTTTCATGTTCTTTGCTCTTTCAACCAGTTAAGACTTAATGACATTAAGACTTAATGTCTTATTTCTTAATAAAGTTTTTTAAGCCCTACTTGAAGAAATATAAGTATTTTCAGTACAAAACTCATGTCTCCTTAATTTGGCATGAACATATCAGTAAGAGGTAGTAGACTGTTACTTCATATTGAAGTTTTTTTACTCTTCCACATGCTTGGAGGGATAGTTCAGTGCATTTCTGAAACAAACTGCTGTGTAGTTTTTGGAGTTTTTTTACCCTAGGTGGTTTCAGTTCCTGTATTTGTGTTAGACTTACTTAAAATACTACACACAAACTTCCTTGGAATATAGTTTTAATGTCACAGATGTGAAGTAAATTTACAAAGCATAGTGCTGACGGTTCCTGCGTGGGAGGATGTGGAGAAGTCAAAGTCAAAAGCATATAGGAATGTAATCAACAAAAACTGTGCTTATTTGGAGCAGCCATATAAAGTCTGTGTAACCTTAATTGCCAACTCATTTGTCTTCAGTAGTATCCTTGCTAAAAATTACTCCTGCTTGGATTTATGGAATTTTCCTGTTATGGAATATATGATGAGGAAGTATGAGGTTCTGAATTTGTCAGATGCATTAAACTGTGTGAAAAACATCTTAATTGTAAAGATAAAAAGGACTTACACCTTCGCTTTCTTTTAGAAATCCTTCTCTGAAGCAGCAGCTGTTCTCATATGCTATCCTGGGATTCGCCCTGTCTGAAGCTATGGGTCTCTTCTGTCTGATGGTTGCTTTCTTGATCCTATTTGCCATGTGAAAGATCTGCCTGTAATACTGGCATTGGAATGTAACTGTATTTTATGGGACTCCCAAAATGTTGGTATCATGGAAATTGATGCTATTTCCAAAGTCATTTCATTAAAGATAACAACTTTAACTGTCAACCTGTTGCCTGGATTTATTATCTTTCTCGCTAGGGTATCTGGAAGACAGCATCTTGTCATTCAGTCACCATGGATTTCTCCTGGTAATGACCTACCACATAGAGCCCTTCAAATAATAAATAAAATGTTCAGCTTGAAGTTATTAATATATATGGGCATGTTGCTTGTCTATTAAAATCAATGTGGCATATCCTTGAAAAATCAAAGGATACACAGATTAAATTTGAAAGGCTGTACTGCTGGCCTTGTTCCTTCAGTTGCATTTCAGACTTACCCAGAGCTGTTTCTGCAGAGTTTTTCTCTCAGACTGGCTGGCACATAAGGTGTTCTGGTGCCTTTCACTAGAAGGAGCTAAACACATCCACAAAGAGTTGCAGGAGAGTTACTTTGCATCAGTTTTCAGTTACGTAATAAAATTTTGATCACCATAGTAAAAAATTTCCACTTGGGTCTGACCAGTGTTCCAGTTGAACTAAACTAACAACTTCTTCAGGTGATCCACATTTTTAGGTGGTCTGAAATTGTGGCACATTGATATTACACTCTTAGTTACTGCATTCTTGGCATCACATCATTAAAAGGGAGAACTTCCAGCTTCCTAATTTTGTTAAGTCAGCCTTGCATTCTCTCTCAAATTCTTTTAGTAGCAGTAGGATCAAAGCATTTTTATTAAGAAAATAACTGCAGTTATCAAGCTTTGCTTCTTGCTGTATCTGTCTTAACAATCTGAGCGCGTTTACGGTGTTATCTGCTTACAGCAACATGCTGTGTGTTACTATATGTTAATCTGGTAGGGGAGGTGATAGCATCTCAAGCTTTGTTCAGATTATTAAATAATACATTTGATCATTCAACATATGTAAGCTGTACTTTGGAAGAACATGAGTAAGCTTGTTACAAGCTTTGTCAGCTTGCTGTTAAAATGGGTGATTACTGAATTAAATCTAGGGAATTTTTTAATGTAAGCTGCTTACCCTGGGGAAATGGAGAAATGACTAGTGGCTCTCAGATCATTGCAAGGTGCAGGTAAGACTTTTGTTTTCATCCATATTAAAATACCACGCGTGTTCATAGACATAGTTTAGTGGTAGACTTGGCAGTTCTGAATGATTCTATGATTCATGTAGCCTAACTTGAACCTAGCATGAGAAGTTAATCTCCCCATATGTACTTAGGAGAACATAGTCATCTCAAAAGGATTAAAAGTTGCTGTGTAGATACAGAGTATCCATTTATATATGTGAGGTTTAGGACTGCAGAATATGCAGCATCCTTAAATACTCAGCTGTAGCACAGTAGTGCCTTATATGACTAGGTCTGGAAATGGGGTTTTTTGCAGGGTGAGAGAGGGTTAGGAGGTAAATCGTACTGCAGTTATTTTCCATGTGGTTTATGCTCACACCATTTTACAAGCTTACTATTATTCATTCTCATAAGCTGTTTGCTACAGAGCTGACATACAGTGCATTTGCCTTGGATGAAAGGTAGATAATGATCATTAGAATTCTAGGCTAAAACTTATCTGTGTACTTCTGTGCCTCTGGAAGGTGAACTTTGCTCTGTTCTTTCAGTACTGTAGAGATCTCTGCAGGCATTTGAGGTGGCAATCCGTATTTGCTAATATTGTGGACTAGTCCAATGAGGTAGCTTAATTCCAGCTTTGATCAAACCAGTATTTTCAGACTTGTCTTGGTCAAGTCTAGCTCCAAGTCTGTTAATTGTACTTATCGAATTATTTGAACCATATAAAATGGTTCTGCTGGGTTGTGACTGTGTTTGGTGTAGGAAGATCTGGCTAAGCTATTGCTCTGTAACCTCAGTAAGAAAGCCACAGGAGTCTGAAGGTTTGAATAACAAGTTCTGGATTTACATCCCATCTTTTCCCATGCAGTTCACCCTGTCAACATGTACCCTTCTCTATGATCAGCCCTGTCTGAAATGCAGTGGACATCTCAGGTGATCCTATATATGGATGTGAAGCCTGTCTGGTTTAGTAGTAGCATCTCCCCAAGCTTGTTATCTTTTAATTCACTCAGACTGGTGAACATAGGCGAAACCCAAGCAAACTTGCTGTTTGGTTATGTCAGTCTTGAAAGAATCAGATCTCAGTGGTATAGGTTGTCATGGTTTAAGCCCAGCTGTAACCCAGAAAATCAGTGTCTCTCACTCCTCTCTCCCTTCCTCCCCCCTGCTCCCAGAGGGATGGGGAGGAGAATCGAAAGAATATAACTCCCATGGGTTGAGATAAAAGCAGGCCAGTAACTAAGGTATAACACAAACCACTGCTGCTACCACCAATAATAATAATGACAAGGGAAATAACAAGAGAATACAACCGCGCACCACCAGCCTGACCCAGCAGTGATCTAGGTCTTCCGAGTAACTGCCCCCCAGTTTATATAGTGGGCATGACGTGCTGTGGTATGGAATATCTTTTTGGCTAGTTTGGGTCAAGTGTCCTGTCTCTGCTTCCTGCCGGCTTCCCCTCCTCCCTGGTGGAGCATGAGACTCAGAAAGTCCTTGTTCAGAGTAAACATTACTGAGCAGCAACTGAAAACATCGGTGTTATGAGCGCTGTTCCCAGGCTGAAAGTCAAAAACACAGCACTGCACCAGCTACTAAGAAGGAGAAAAATGACTGCTACTGCTGAACCCAGGACACAGAGACTAATCAAGGACTTTCAAAACACAGCAACAAACCTTCACACACAGGATTATCCTCCTTATAGACAATAAGGGGCTTAGAGACAATGAGAGATGGATAGATTTTCACATCCGAATGATCACAGGGCACACTGGCTCCCTTTTTCCATTTCTGTATTTTCCTTGTTCTTGTAAAACCGCATAGTTTCAGTGGTTACTTAAGCACTTGGTCAATTTGAGTGGTCTTACAAAGACAGAAGATACTCTTCAGTTTTCCTAAAATGTTCATAAAAGAGACAACTGTAAAAGTGTAAAAGAGCAGATGTTTTTTACCAAAATAAAAAACAAAACCCATAATAAATCCTCGCCCCAAACCAAAATCCTCCCAAACTCTGCAGTGAGTGATTAGGCAACAGCAGGACTCTTGTAGAATGATAGAATGGTTTGGGTTGGAAAGGATCTTAAGGTCATCTATTTCCAATCCCCCTAATGTGGGCAGGGGCACTTTCCACTAGACCAGGCTGCTCAAAGTCCTGTCCAACCTGGCCTTGCACACTGACAGGGATGGGGCAGCCACAGCTGCTCTGGGCAATCTCTGCCAGTGGCTCATCACTCTCACAATAAAAAATTTTCTTATATCCAACCTAAATCTTCCCTGTTTAAGTCTGAACCCAAACTTGTCTTCTCCTTAAGAGTTTACATCGAGAAGTCTTTCTTCATAGGTTAGAGAAAACAGATTGAAAGTTGCGTGAGGTGATGCTATTGGCTTCACTTTCCTGAAACCTTTTTCAGTTTCTTTTGCCGTGGTCTGTTGCTGACCTTGAAGATTGTCTGTCAGCTCATGGAAGTTTGTGCTGTAGGTTCTCCAGACCCAAAGACTCTTCATGTTTCATTGTTGAAGCTGAAGCAAAGATCTGCATTGTCTCTGAATAACTGTGCTGGCTGCTGTCCCAGTAGATCAGACAGAATACCACCTCTGAAAGGGGTGAGCACAATAGCATTATCCTAACGTGAACGAAATGTTTATGTTACAAATTACACTCTTAAGTTATTGCTGCAGGTAAAAGTGATTCATGCTTTCCATCCTGCTGCCCCCCCCCCCCCTTTTTTTTTTCCCCTACTTTCACTCCATTTGTTGTTTGTTTTGGTTTGGTTTTTT
>JAOEHY010015079.1:0-15002 GCA_025447955.1 Psilopsiagon aurifrons
CAGCCATCCTGTTTCAGCAGCATTTATATGTAGCAAGACTGCTGCTTTGCTTCTAAACTGGCACATCCCAGCAGAATTCCCCACCTTTTCTTTGTCTCAGTGCTTCTGATCTTAAAGAGCATGAATTATTCACAAAGAATTCCATACATCTTCAAAACATTTCTGTTAAATAAAACTGCATATTTAATTCTCACTCTCCCCCTCCCAACCTTGCTTACCCACAATGAGGAACAACGACTTGAATTGTTGAAGATGATGAATTCCAGGCAGCTCTCTACATATGGCTACACCCACTCCCCTGTTTTTTGTCCAGCCTGTTCCCAGGTCTGACACTTCGCACTACTTTGGCACAGCAGCTATGTATTTTTATAGTTTGCTATATTACTTCTATTGCTGTGATAGCAGTATCTAAGGTTTTTCAATAGTCAAAATCAGAAAAAGAGAGTAAAAGGTTGAATAAGACCCAAGAATTTTCCAGGCAATCAAAGGTGCAAATAAACTAGACACAGGCAACTTAACTGAATGCAAAATATATATAAGTATAGGAAAAAAATCAACATGAATTCTATTTTTCTTGACTCTCTTTTGAAGTTCTCATTTTAAGATATACATCAGCTCTACGATGCTATTAAAATGCAGCGAAATCAAAACCACAATATAGATAAAAAAAAAAGAGAACGTCTGAAATTCTTCAATAATTGTTTTCTATTAACAGTGCTCAAGCCATCATACTGTGTTTTGCTTCTCCCTTTCCCTCCTGTTTGGCTTACATTTCTAAGTAAGATGTAGACTAATAAACCTATCACAAGCCTTCTGCACAGCCTCCGTATCCACATGCATCTTAACTTCCATGACTTAAAATGGGGTGAAAAGTACTTCTCACTTAGGGGATTACTGCAAAACCCATTTTTTGTTTGCGTGGCACTTTTTATACTGCATACATATGGCACTGTGTACGTTACGTAAATATTACAGTTTTACACTGACTTGAATTATATTCAACCTCCTTGAAACTTGAGGCTTAAATATGTCAAAGTTCTTCAGCCATTGCTGGGCTTGTGGATCTTGTGTAACAGGCTTTGTTACATTCACTGGTAAAGCAAAAGTGCATTTTAAAAATACTGGTTTAGACTTCCAGCATTCACCTTTGAAGCTGAGGAGAGCAGCACTGACGTGCACTCACCATCATCATAGGTTTTTGCTTTCTTTATGGCGCAAGATCAGGCTCACGAGATCTATCAAGCTCCAACCCCCAAGCTCTAAAACATGTTCCCTCCTCACTCTGGGATGATTTTTGTTTCTGTCTGGCCACATTTTATACAAAGCAGGAGGGGCCTGCTTTGAGGAGCCTGTATATTGAGACTCTGCTACCCCAGTAGCCAAAGAACACCACCACCCAATCTAAGCCACTTACAATAGGAAACACAGACAGTGATGTCCAGGAACCATCTCACAGAGGAAGCCTAGTAAGCGGTGGACATACATATCTTAGACTAAGTCAATGAAGCTCTGCAGCAGCTTTAGGGACTAAACCCAGGCTTCCTACATCCCAGTCCAGCATCCACAGGCTTCCTCTCACCCAACAGATTTAAAAATGCTATTCCTGTTGAAAAGGCATTGTGTTTTGGTTGGTTTGTTTGTTTGTTTATTTTCCAGAGAGTGGAAAAGAGAGGGAAAATTTTCCCAGAACAGAAAAACAATGCACAACAGCCGTATGACTCTAGGAACACACTTGCACTGATGTGATGTTCATCTGGATGCCTGCCTGCCTGGCACAGACTCAGGCTGTTGTCCAGGCGCATAGCGAACAGCCTTTCCTAGAAAGAGTAATCATGCTGTTTGCAAAAGTACTAAACACTCATGGAAAACAGAGCTTAACCTACTGCCTCTGCCCTCGATATATTCTCCCTGTTAAGACTTGAACTGCATAAAATATATAAAAAGGGGAAGAGTCTGAAGGAAGAACCATGACATCAATCTATATGTTGTAGGCGGAGTCTATGCTGCATTTGCAGCACCTCTGAAGTAAGCTGCTAAATAAAAAGCAACTTAGATTTACCAGCATGAAACCCTCTTGTTTTATGAGCCAACATCGGGTATGTGAAATGTGGTGGAGGCAGTCTAGTGAGATACACAACAAGGCAGAGGTGATCAGCATAGTCTGACTCAGACCACTGGCCATGCTGGATTTCTAACAAAGAATCTGGCACAAACAAATTTTTGGGGAAAGAAAGTCTGTATACAGAACTAGTGATGGCTGCTAAAAGATAGGGAACTGAAAATGAGACGAAACGGAGCTAGCCATCACACTGGGAAGAAAAAGAGGAAAGGTAAGGTCAACACTACTGACCAAGAACAATAACAGAAACACCAGACATCTTGGTTGTTGAGTAAGCATTGTGATCCAAAGCAGATTAAGCCAGACAAGACCTACCATATACTTTTATGAAAATAAGTAGCAAGAGCTTTAAAATTTAGAGGTGAAAACTTTCTCCTTTGCTGGTCATTCTGGAGGTGTCTCAACCAACCTGGGATCCCCGCAACAGTAGTTTGCTGAGACAGCAATGCTTCACTGCCAGGGAGGCATCTCTAAATACTGCCACCCCAGTGGGGCCACACAAATGATTATAGAAAACAGAAAAATTGCAGATTAGGGGAAAAAAAAAAAGACCCTAAACAATTCACAAAAAACCACCCCCCCCACAAAGAAATACATTTAAGCTAAAGACAACTGTGAAGAACAAGAGAGGGAGAGGTGCAAGGAGGATGTGAAGTAGGGCCATCTGTAAACCCCGACGCTGCAGCTATTTCAGGAAAAAAGGAGTGAGCAGTGCATACACAGGCCAAAGATGTAGAGGGCTTTGGTTCAGAGGACGATGATATCTGCAATGCCATTTCAGTAAAAGCAGATTCTCAAAGCATATGCTCAACTGAAGTCAGTCACCTACCTTTCAGCTGCCACATTTGAAGCGATACTATTAAATGAATGACTGCTTTAATTCCAGTTGGACTGAAGTGCCAGATGCAATATCATCAAAGCAACAATGATAAGCAGCAATCTTGGACTGGGCAAGTGTAACCAACTGCAGGTGATGAAAAATAAGGCTTCTGAGGCCAGCTGGCAGCAGCAGGCTGTGGCTAAAAGCTGTACAAAATAAAATGCAATCTTGTTTAGAGTTTACACTAGCTTACAGAAGCACTGTGTAAAGCAAGCAGCTTGCTGCAGAGGCATCAGTGACTGGGAGACCACTGTCAGGTCTGGTCCAAATAGCTGCTTGAGACAACAGCAAAAGGTAAACTACAATGGTAAAGGTGTGCAAGAGGCAGCTAGGGACTCTGGGCAGCAGTGGAGACTTTAGGACTCTAGCCCCCCTTAGCTAAATATTTAAGTGAATGCTGCCAGTGGCAAGAAAACATGGAAGAACTTTAACTTTGACATAGAACTTACTATAAAAGGATGTGAACAATTCAGAGGACCAATGAGACACTGCCAAAGGACTAGGCATACACCCTTACTGTATAAAAGTACCTATTACCATCCCAGGCTTCAGAGATACTGGGATGCTGCGGTGTGCCAAAAGAGGCTGTGTCCACAGAGCAGCCTAGGAACTAGTAAGCTTCGTGTTAGCAATGAGGAAAAGGCAAGGAACAACTCCCCCCAAATTTAGAAAGATTTCCAATGGGGAAAAGAAGCGTAGCACAGGAAGGAGACTGTTACAACTGTTTGCTGGAGAAGAGTTTCCAGGAGGCACCAGGAAAGGCCTCAGAGCCATGCCTGTGCTGACTTACTACAGTTGTGGCACCTTTACAAACAGATTTTTTCACAAACCCATTTAAGTTTTACAAGCCTACAGACCATTTGACACCTAAATAGTGTGGGAGTGCTCACTGCTGATACTGCACATCCATCTTGCATGAAGGCGGCATCATTTTGCAGTGTCTTTCACTGGTACTAAATCCCTTTTATAATGCAAAAGCATGTAATCTGAGTAGGATTCCAGAGATTTAGACATTTGATTGTTATATTTATTGACAATTCATAATAAAGTGTCTTATAGCATACACTGGCTTTTCGACTGCCTCAATTTTACATCATAATTTGAGAATTTTTTGACAGCTTTCCATTTTATTAATTTATTTTCAGATTTATTTCTTAGTTGATTAATAACCACAGGGACTGCATACATTAGAAACAAACTTCAGGCCATTCACAGAACGATTAAATTAAGGGAACCATTAATTAAATCACAAATGCATGTGGGACCTAGTATGAAGGCACAGAAAGAGGATGGTGAAAGTATTTCGCAGATTCACTTAGGTTAGAGAGGCTGCAAAACTTAAAAATAAGGATAAATGTGTAACCATAATCTACTAAGTAGAAGCAGAAATAATGCTACAAGTTTGCTACAGTAGCTTTGCAGTTTCTGAAGCAGGATTCAGCTGGTTCTGGTGTCACTACTGGGATAGCTCATAAACTTGTGGGTATATTTCAAGGTAGCCAGATAAGCACCTTCTAACACAATACTTAGAAGTTCTCTTTGTGAATATGTGTTTGAATTAAAATCCTTTTTACTTTAGCTATAGATCATCTTTTATGTTTGCACCCTACAGATAGGTTTTAACAAGTTTACCATATCATAGACTCCTATACTTAATCATTACAAAATCACAATGAACAATGCCAGATGGGTATCCTGCCATCTCTTCTGTGCAACAGGACAGGTTTCAGAGAACATGTGAAGCCAAGAAATCTGCTTCACTCTGTACTGAATTTGAGCCCCTCCTTATGGTGTAATGTGCAGTTCTCATTACCATAAAATAACTTGTTTCTAGCAGTTAGAACAGAAACATCTTTAAAATTCAATTCCCAAGAGCTGAACATAGCAACCTCCGATAACTGAGCATTAGCACAATGCAGAATTCAGATATATTTGAAGCAACAGCAGGAAACATATATGAAAAGAAATAATATTCTCTTACCCATGGAGGCGTTCTGCATGGAGACCTATGGACTTCCGAGTCATGAGTACTAAAGATGTCATTGACAAAGCCATTTACTCTCATGCTGTTCCTTAGAGCTCCACGTTTCATTAATGTTCAGAGCAAAGCAGGTAAAGAATAATCCGTGTTATCTATTAAAACAAACAAACAAAAAAATCAAACTCTTTGACTTTCCTCAACCATTTTGCTTCTTTCCTGTCATAAATGCACTTAATTGGTTATCTGAACATTTCTTTTATTACAGAGGTAGCAACGAGGTTGGATGGAGGGAAGGGGTTACAATCAACTTTGCTTTTTGCTAATGCTATTTCTTAAAAACAAAAAAAGCTAAAGGTATTTTTCCTCATCAAACAAACCTGCTGGATATCTAGGCCACATCAGTATCGCATCTTCCAGCCCGCAGCCATGGCACTTCAGAATCTGGATACAACTAGTTTTCCTAATCAAGCCTAATCATCCTTGAGTGTGCAAATATTTGCCAGCTACCTTAGAGAAAAATATATTAGAAGGGGACTTGTGCTTGACCTGTAAGCCTTTTGCTTTGAGAGGTACAGCCTAGTTGGACTGCTATGACAGAACGGCCACCAGGAAAAAGAAAATATAACTCATGTGAATTGAGACAGATAAGGTGGCTCCCTGTGTAAATAAACACTGGCACCAGAGCTCATGTGTTTGACAAGATTTGTAAATGTTTCAACCAGACAAGGCTATACAAGGAATGACATAACAACACAAATACTGCAATTCATGCTGATTATTTGGGAAAAAAAAACCACACTGAAAAATGACATATCAGGAAAAAAACCAAAACATTCTTGTTTTCTGGTTAATGAAGAGAGAGAGAACATACTCATGCATTTCTTTATACTGACCAAATCTTCTACCAATTACAACCATTTTCAGACAAGAGAAATCAGATCCCTTCCTGGAGACAATAAAATAGTTGTCAATCCTTTTCACTCAGTGTTTTGTTTAATGTCAGCACAGTGCTTTTCTGTCACTGCAGGTTGTAAGCAGAGCCTCGTGGCGCATCTCAGTCCTGAGGACTGAGCCAGTGCCAAAACAGGTTCAGTCTGTCTTCACCTCACTCACTGACGATGTCACGCTAGTGTCCCTCTACTAAAACAGACTGACCAGAAGCAGGGATGGCTCAAGTGCGATGTGTGGCCATACCCATCACCTCTAGTTTATTACCTTACTGATGAATTTAAATTCCAAACAACAAAGTTGTGCAAGAAATGCAAGTTTGAGATGTCTAAGTCACATTGTCCTAGCACCACAGCTACAGAGAATCATCAGATGCCAGGGGCATCTTACACAGATACAGATAGATTTGCTGCAGGATGTTTTTCAGAGAGCTCACTTGTCATGTACTTGGAAACTATCCTCTTCTCCTTTCTCCTTCTGCCTTTATAGTAAATGGTGTCTGGCTGCCAGGACTAGTGCAAATAACAGAAATGTAATAGACTTTGCAGAGACCATGGGTGACCAATTGGCTACAGCTGCAGGACAGGTAAATGTGCTCTTAAGCTCCATTAACAGACATATTCCAATACAGATCTAACCTAAAAGAATTATGCAAGGTAGGATGCATATACAGATGTATAACTTTGCTTATTCCTGTATTTCCACTTGGTAATTAATTTGTTCCAAATCTTGATGATATTTTGGCAAATTTTTGCAATTCAGCAATTCAAAATTCTAATACAAACACATTCTCAACATACACCAAATTCCCAGTCCTGAATACATTCTTCTTATGGGAGAAATGAAGACATAAATTGAGATTATTGGTAAGTGAGGGAGCCTCACAAGGAAAAAAAGTGAATGACTTTCACCTTTTAGTCAAAACAACAAACAATGATGAAATGGTTTACTTTTTGTTTTTAAGCAAGTCATGGGAAGACATGCTTTTAATAGCTGTTTATGCCCTTCTACCCCACCCCATATCAAAAAAAAACCAAACTAAGAATCAGGTTTTGAACACCATATGCTGAGCTGACAAAACGGGAAACCTGTTTCATAAACTGCTGGTGAGCAGTGACACCGAACGTGCTCCTAACAAAGAGAAAGTATTATCATTAGTTTTATTAGATGACTGTAGTACAGCAGTCTGGTGGTTTCAATGGCAAAGTATTAAAAAAAATGGACAATTTAAAGAACCCAGAAGACCATCTCTGCTATGCAGTAACTTATTATATACCTTAATAGACAAGCGTGAAATATAATTACCTTAATAACCTAGTCAGAGTGTAAGCACTGCATTGGGCTTTGTGACAAGATGTTACTTAGCAGTGTGCTGCATGTACTCTAGGGCAGGTGTCAAAGACAAAGAAAAAGCCTTGTGAGTTATAAAAATTGGATGTGCTTGCACCCTTCCTTTCCCATCTCCCTCTCCCCTCTCTGCCCTTACACTGATCTTTGTCCTAGTGTGTGGAGATGCACTTTCTCTGAGGAGCAGAGGACGCTTCAGTAGCCAGCATCCCTGCTGCCCTGAGCCCTGAGGCATTGCTGACTGCCAGCTGTGTCACAAGTCACTTCAGCTGCTGCTGCTTTGATGGCAGTGGTGGCCTGTGAGCAGATAAAGTGTGACCAAAAAGCTAATTCTAGCTAAATTTCAGATGCATTACAGTGTTGGGGGGAGGGTTAGGGGTTTTAATCCTATAAGCATCTGTGGATGGTGGTTTCATCTTTTTCTTATTCCACTCTGCTTCAAAGCAAGGCTTCAAATTATATTTACCATAATGAGCCAAATCTGCCTGGTCTTCTCTGAGCCACATATAACAAGACTAAATGATGCATTGCAGCAATTGCCGGGTATGATACAGCTTTCAAGCTGTATGGCAGGAGCGGTGTGGTCTCAGCCTTTCATTTTTCATTGCCTGCAGCCACAAGCAAGACCAGAAAGACTTTAGGAAGCAAACTTTGCAGTCAATTCCCAATATTTGTGCTATTAATAATTAGGACACCTTCAAAAATGCTAGAGCAGCTTTAAAAGGAAACAGACACAATTGTTAAAGTTACTAGAGAAATGTTTAGAGAGATGGCAAAGATATGCTGCAGAGCCAGTTTTACCAAGAAATAAACATTGATTGGGATGGAGCTTGTGTACCTAACTATTTCATTGCATGGATTTTACAGATGACATTTTAAAAAGTTTAATATATTCATTCTTTCCCGAGTGAAGGAGGACCACAGACTATCATGTAACAGGATCTCCTCATATATACTGAATGGAAGTGATTTTGATGGGCTTTTAAACTATTTAAAATGTTAATGCCTATGCAAAACCACACATTTTAAATCAATAGGTTGCGTCATATTCGTATTAACCTCAACACAATGATACCAGGAATGCTGAAGCATGATCTCTAGAGATTTTAAAATGAGGAGTAGGAAAGAAAATTTTACACATTGCCTCTTTGCCTCATTCAAACAATCCTTTCAAGCAGATGTTCACAGACTCAGTTCACAGTGATTAATACTTCCTAAAGCTACAGTCTTGGGTACTACGACAGTACAACAGTCTCATAATTTAGCTATAGCAATTGCTTCACCTTTAAAAAAAGCTTTACACAACCCCTCAGAGTTAGGACCCAATAAAGAATTATCAGCTGAATGTTATTTTTGAAGTTTATCTACTCTGTATCATGCATTTTCTTATTGTTCTTTGCAGTTTTAGTAAGGTGTGGAACAGCATATCCTGAAAAATGCTCTATTGATGCCCTTTTTCCCCTGGGCAGACAGCCTATTAAATAGTCTGTGCTAGAGGCCTCTCTGTGATAGTCAACTGAAATAGCCTAATCAAAGTTAGAGATGGCCAGGCTGATCCAGATTAAAATTAAATCCCATTTTAACTTTGCTCGAGAGCTGTCAGTCTCTGGTGAGGACCCTAAAGCACTGTACTCACCTCAACACCAGCCGAATTGTTTGATTTCGGCCCTGACTTGAAAGCAAACTACCTTGCAAAGGCCATTGGCACTGTGTTTCAGGTGAGGCTGGGATGCGGGAACACACACGCCTGCTTTCCTGCAGATCTTGGCCCAAGATTTAGGCAACAGGGAGCGGGCTGTTGAAGAGCCTGTTCCCTCCTCCCCTTTGATGAGCAGGAGCAACAGCAGTGTGACACAGGGAGGGATTACCAACTGATCCACCAGGCTGAAGTAACCCAATGCCAGTGGCAGAGGAAGCTCAGCCTGCAGGCCACGCTCCCAGCCCCATTCTGACCATTTTGAAGCTGACTCAATAAACTAAGATGAAGTATGAACCTGTGCAAAACCCCAAATATGGCCCAAAGATGCAAATTTCTATGTGAAAGCATGCCTGGTTATAAAAGGCAAGATATTAGCGTGCCACAGAAAAGGCCATGAGGTTGGAAATAAAAACGTGCAGTTCGGAGGGTGGGATATAATCAGTTAAATGAATCACTGCTCTAGGAAAGAAACCAGTTTTCACTGATGATACTATAAATAATCTCTCGCATTTAATACAGACTTTGAGAACATTCAACTTTTTCTCCACCTTTTACAAACTTCAGCTGCTTATACAGATCTCTCAGGCAGACAATTCGATACACGGCAATAGTTTGCTTTGCTCCCTCTTTCCTGAGCAACTGCTGAGGTTTTCCAGAACCAAATTGAAGATAGTTATCTCAAATGATCTCTTAATAACCCTTACACAGCAAATATCCCACAGTGTTCAGAAAGTCCTCATTTCAGAAGTGTTTGCCGCAGATATTACTTTTGGAATAAGTGTCAACAACTCCGGCCTGCTGCAAAGTCAGTGCAGGGTCTCCATCATAGTTCACCTTCATCAAAACCCAGACCATTTCTTGACATATTCTGCTCTCTGCTACATAACTGATACTGACTACTTGCATTTTCTATATTCTAATTTAAAATTGATGTAAAAAATAATTTATAGTCAAGCGTTTCATTTTTACCATCCCTTAGTGACATTCAGCTTTTCTAGTTCTAACTGCCCATATGTCCAGTGAGACTAATCATTCCTGACAGACCCATTTTTAGAATGAAATGAGAAAATCTTTCATATGCCATGTGATATAGCCACATCAAAAAAGTGGCATCTCCATGACCACGTTTCTGTCTTGACCAGGCAAGTGCTCAAGGAAATGGAATCCAGGTTAAAACACTACCTCAGACTAAGCTTGGTCCAGAAGCAAATCAAAACTCAATCATATTTTCGTAGGAAGCCTGGTGTACTGCACAGGCGCTGACACTAGGAATCCCCTGTGCCCTGCTGGGTGACCACTCCAGGTCAGTGGTGCAGAAAAACACACTGGCCATGATTTCCAATTTTACATCAGTAAAAGAAAGATTAGCAACCTAACAGCTGATATATATCTTCAGAACTTCCTATTTTGGTTAACAAAGCCATTAATGGCAAGGCCCTGTATGCTGAAGCAACTTAAGCTGTAACTCTAAGCATTAGTCAACGTAGATGTGATGCATGTTCCCTGCTTCCTCAACCAGACCCTCTTCCTTTCAACCTATGGGACTATAATGGGAAAAACATTATCACAGATCTTTCTTCTTTTTGCACGTATGTGGAAAAGACCTGTTCCTGCTGATAGCAAGCTTCCTACGACACAATGTGACAGAAACAAATCAAGACCAATGAAGCAGAGACTTGCTGCACAGGAAATGGTAAGAGGCTCAGTATTAAGGATCTACAGCCTCTGTTCTTCCAGCTCTGTCTTCTTATTACTCACCTGGGTAACGTATTATCTGAATGATGCCAAAAAAAATATGCTCTGTGAATTCCTCAGGGCATTTTAAGAGTCTAGTGGAGTGTGTGCACGTAGGCAGGGCAGAGGAAGGAATCCAGAGGAAAATATTTAAGTACTCTATAAACTTTTTCTTAGCCAAAAAAGACAAGAAATAGATGTTTGCCTTGTCAGTTTTTTGATAAAAAGCTAAATTTTTATTTACCTAATAAAACCACTCAGTATTTTCAAGTCTCTGGGAGGTGTTTCACTTTCATAATTTCCAAAGAGCATATAATCGACTTCCAGGGATTGTTTATTTTATGCATACCCAAATTTGATAACAACGCACAACCATATCCATGACAAGAGAGAGAAATAGGTGGATAGAGATGTATACTTCTAAAATAAAATCTGATGGTGCCAAAACCTTGCTTGCTTGCCAGAACTGGTGTTCGGCATAACCCCAGTTGACAGCAGAACAGAGAAAGATGATGATGACTACTGGCGGAGTGTCATTGACTGCTCATTGACATGAGCAGCATGGGAGCCTGAACTCAATTCTGGCTGATCAGATGTTTAAGGTCACTTTTTCTTCAACATACAAGCTAAATCATAGACTTTATTAGCCTAGAGGTGTTACCAGAAAGGAGAAAAAACAGGAATGATACCATTATCCTTGAAGTTTTAAGAAACCCACAACACCTGTAGAAACTTTCTGGAAGAACAAACTTTTTCAGATGTAACGAAAAAGAAAATAAAAATTCTATCTTTTACACCAGAGAATGAATCTGGCACTGTAAGACAAGTGATCTATCACAGCAACAGGTACAGCATAAAGCAAAAGTAAGGGAGAAACATGACTGGACAAAACGAGATCTCAACAACTATATGTATTAGTTGCTGGTGGATGCTGAATCCTGCCATATCACTGTGTGTTTAAGAATAAGTCTGTATACATGCTCTGTAATTGAATGTCAAGAAAAATGAAAATATATTGTTTTATTGCTACTGTTCATTGATTTATCGCAGTGATTTATTGTCATTGGACATGAGGGCCAACAAATCATTTTGCTGACACCATCAGCTGCCTTAACTAGGTTGTCAGTTCACGACATTAAAGGTAATGGATGGTGATTATTTTACTGTAATGGGTTTAATCAGTGCTTTGAATGACTTAGCAGTCATGTCATGGCATAGCCAACTCATCGCTCATCAAGGCAGCATTTTGTTTACCAACATCATCTATAATTTGATTGTTGACAATCATCAACAAATACCTCTCAGGCTAAGTTTTATCAGAAATGAAAATCTGCACAGCTGCAGCATACTAACGAACCCCACAGTTGACAAACAGAGGAGAAACACTAGAAGTTGCTTGTTCCTTCCCTCTGAGAAGAGGAACTGTCAGCCTGAAGAGGCACTGCCAGCTGAGGCTACATTCCCATGGGCTGCTTTTCAGTCCAGCAGTAGGATTTACAGCTGTCTGAAATACACAGTTCTTGTTCTGTTGTATGCAAATGCTCCGAGCAAACCTCGAATTCAGCATTAAACAGAAATTTTAGCTTATTTTAGGAAAAAGAAGTGTAACCAACCTGCTGTGTTCCCAAGTGAGGAACAAGAGCAGGCACAACCTATGTGATTTTTCTCTCCCTGAGTGGGGGTGAATCCTACACTTGTATTAAATTGAAATTCATTGTGGAGAGCTCCAGATTCATCAAAGTGCCTCTTGACTTTATGGAAAAGGGTACAGTTCTAGAAACACTATGGTGGTATCATCTTAAGACAGGCCTTTAAAATAATTCTTGTGTTGTATCTTTTATATGGGTAAGGGACAAGATGCAAACTGCTAAAACTGTTCCATATTAAACTGACAGGTTAACAGCTTAATTACCTACAAAGGTAGATTATTAATACAAATCGATGGAAACTTTTTACAGCTCCAGTAGCTTTATAATAGCTTTTAGTGTGAATTTTTCTCTGACATTTGCATCATAGATCTCAACATTGATATTCTTCTACTGATCTACTGGAAGACGGACACAGAGCTACTTCAGATCTAGTGAAAGAAGAGTATCAAAGTTCTGCCTTTCAGATGTGAGAAAGACCCTGGCTGAATAAATCACAAGTGCTGTCTGTTCCGGATACCTTAAAGTATAAGGAAATAATTTCAAAGTTTTGTAAGAATCTTTTACATTTCAAACCCATATTTGATTACTGTATATGAATATGTAAGAGATGTGCAGAAATTGAGTTTAAATGAAAGGCACTTGAAAAGAATATTCAAAATAATCCTCCTTCCCTCACCCCATACTCAAACGTTTTGCCTGCATATCTTAAACCTGTGAGAAATGAATGCATTTTGTGAATAGTTGGATCACATTTTGAAGGTGCAAGTCAGATACAGTAGCTTACAAGGAATAAAAGTTATCTTTAAGGCCAACAGCAAACATTGTCAAATACTAGACTACGAAATGGCTGATGTGGCAAACCACGGTGTTTAGCACATGATAGAAAACACTAAATTATACCCTGGTTGCTTAGGAGAAAACATAAGACTAGATGTGGAAGCATCCAAACTCACTTTGTCTTCAAATTCAGGGAAGATATAGTGAAATAATGACAGCAGCACATAGCTAGAGGAATGAGGTATCATGCATACTAGTAATACCCTGGCAATATCCTAGACTGGGATATTGATGGATTAGAGATGGCCTACAGTAGGGAAATTACTTTTATTACAGTCAAAAGGCGATTAAATAACCAGTTAGAGATTTCTTCCAATCATAACAGTCTTTTCACATGTGAAAGTGATACTGAAGTGAATAGAAAGTCATAGCCTAACAAATGTCATTACTATAAAGTAAAAAGACATCAATGCCAATGTAAAACAAAGACTACAGAAACCATACTAATTTAGTAAGGATTGTTTAACCATTTCAAAACCAACTGACATTAGTGTCAGACAGAAAGTGTAAGTTAAACCTCTGAAAAGTTTTGGAAAAGTTCAAATTTACAGTCATTACATATTGAGTATTTCCACAGAAGAATATCTTGAAAGCTGGAATACTACACTTACTAGTATCATGGCAGTTAGGTATGATTTCATTAGCAGAAAGCACTGATTCAGTCAGACCTTATGTTCTTACAACTTGCACAAAATTTCCACCTAAATACCTTGCTCCGCATTGCAAACTTATGAAATTAGATGTCTTAATGGAAAATCCAGTTTACCCAAATGACATCCTATGCCTCTCTTCATGAACTTAGCAACTTATGTACTGAACCTGAGGCATATTTAGCTATGCAGACATAGTCCTTGTATTCAGTATATGAAACAGAAGTTTAAATGCTGTGAGCCCAGGTTTGGGATGACTTGTCAGGCAGCAGGATATCTCATCAGGAAGACGTTCTGACATTTAGAATTTCCTATCTAAAAAGCAGTTGCTAGCTCTTACAGTAGACGAAGCGAGCCTTAAATACATACCAGAAAGTATCCCATTCAGAGAAACTCATTATTTGGTTATCCTTCTCTATTTTCTGGATGAAACCTGTTTTGGAGAAGTGTTTTTTTCTTTTATTGGGTTTTGTGTTTCACAAACTGGCTGCACATCCAAACTGAAATCAGCTTACTGCTATCAAAACCTTCTGCTATAGAAACATTACCTTTCCTCTCTTCAACCAGCTGTTATTACCCCAAGCACGCTCTGAACAAGATATTCATTTAGGCTCCCCTTCTCAAAACTGAAGAACAAGCCAACTGTACCATTGTGTTACCTACATTTTTCCCTCTCATTATTTTCAAGATGGTGAACCAGCACGCAGAGTCTTGTTTTAAAGAGGCATTTCTTTGAGAGATGTTTCACTGATGTTAGCAGCAGCACCGGGCATATTAAAATCAAAACAAATGAGGCACATTAATAGCAAGTGCCTTTACAGGGCTGCTTTCATGGCATGCTGATTTCAAAGTATACAGGATATTTGGTAGAAATCATGTACAGGCACACAAAGTGAACTACAAATATTATGTCCGAGTTTGAAATTAATGCTCATCTAGAGGTGACATACCTCAAATACCTGAGATGGCAAAAAGCTCTATTGTAGGTAGTGCTTGAGTAATGCCTGCACTGCAAGCAGGAGAGCGGGCAGCAATGCTACTGAGCTTCAATCTACGCATCTCCAGTAGTGCTAGCAAAGAAGATACAGCAGTACTGACTGCAGCCAGCAACGCATTAGCAACACACTGAAGCCTACGCTGCTGTGTCTTCATTTATCC
>JAOEHY010015079.1:15403-33098 GCA_025447955.1 Psilopsiagon aurifrons
CAGCCTGGCCTTGAACACTGCCAGGGATGGGGCAGCCACAGCTTCTCTGGGCACCCTGTGCCAGGGCCTCACCACCCACACAGGGAAGAATTTGGTTCTTGTATCTAACCTGAACCTCTCCTGTTAAGTTTGAACCCATTACCCCTTGTCCTGTCACTACAGACCCTGGTGAAGAGGTTGTAAGGATCGATTATCAAAAAGCAAGAATCTGTTTTTCCAAAGAATGTACCAACAAGTAGTGTGTCTGCCTAAGAGTTTCTAGAAACAATTGGTTAAAAGGATTGTGCTTTATTAGAGAACTAAAAGCAATTATTTCAGTGTTTGTTGGGAAATAATTAAGAAAGGTGGCACCTAAATTCTTATGGGAGAAAAGTCAGAGCGACAGCCTCAAACTGAAATGGAAACAAGGGAGGTTCGAGGTCAGAAAAGAGCAAGTAGTAATATTCCTAAAAGAATGACACATGGAAATACTCCTCACTTAAATAGGCTTCAGTAGAGACACATAGAATTCGAGCTTTTCTTTAAGAGATTAATGGAAAACTAGGAAAAATCAGGCCAGCAAATCTGACTTTTTATACCAAGTGAATTAATAAAAACTGCAATAAATAAAGAAGTAGCAGACAGACAAATACAACACAGAAAAGCCAAGACACAAAGTCACATCTCATGAGGGTATTGAGGCTCTCTGAAAGAGATGAGAAATAGTGATGAGGCCATTTCAATTGATCTGCAATACTTGGATTTCCAATAAGGTTTTGACAAGGTTTCTCACCAAAGGCTCTTAAAAAAATTAAACCGTATGGAGCTACAAGGAAGGTCTTTTACAGGATGAATGATTTATTAAAAGACAGAATGTATATCATGAGAATAAACATTTTCCGTAATATTAGGAAGTTAAACTGTGGGCCCATATGAGTCCTCTTCAATGGATTTAAAGCTCAGGAAAGAAATGAATAGTGAAGTGACAAAGTCTCTTAGTGATTCAAAATTATTAGGGGTACTAAAAACTAAAACTAACTGCAACAAGCAGTGAATAATCTCAGCATACTGAATGATGAGACAATCGATCAACGTCAGATGAAATTTAAAGCACACCATTTGAGGGGGGGAGGGAATGGTCTAAATATATCTGGATTTATTGATGTGCTCTAAGTTATCTCTCAAGATTCATGAAAGATCTTGGAGCCATTACAGATAGTTTCTTGAAAACAACAGTTCACAGCTCAGAGGCAGTGAACAAGGAAAACAGAATGGTAAGAATTATTAACGAAGGATGAAAAACAACAGCAAAAACATCATTACGCCACTTTATAAACCCATGGTGCTCCCACAGCTTGAATACTGCATGCCTTTCTAGGCACCCCACCTCTAAAAGGATAGAGCAGCAGAAGGAAAACAGATAAAGACAACCACATGATCCAGGAAACAATACAGCATCCATACAAAGAAAGATCATACAGGCTAAGGCTTTCTAAATGTGGAAAACAACAACTAAGGAAAGATGGGATCATGCAAAAATAAGGAATGCAAGGCAGTTAGATACCAAATTAATCATTATGCCCTTGTTTGACGTGGCGCTTCTTAATTTCTGCATTATCAGGCTGCAGCTGTAAAACTAGGAAAAGAAAACAAGGTTTATCTTTTTGACCACAATCTATAAGTGAAATGTCAAAACTCATTGACAAGGACACTGTGGGAGCCACTGCATAAACAGGACTAGAAAAAAAACCCAAAACAAACCAAAACCAACAAACTGCAAGCACATAAACAATAGAAAATTTAATGGAAGGAATGACCTATAACAGCCAGAAAGATATGACTACAACAGCAGGCTTGATCTGTAGGTCAACAGCCACAGACTGCCATAAGCTGGGGAAGTGCTCAGAGAAGTGTAACCATGTACTCACTTAGGTCTTACGTTCTTTTCACAAATAACTGCTCCTGGCCAGTGTCAGAGACAAGACACAGGGCTACATGGACCACTGGTCACCCAGTAGGAGACATTCTTGAGGACTTGAGATCCTATCATAATGGAATTAGAAGCCACCTGCTTCCCCTATAATAAGCCTACACTACTTTGCTCTCACTTAGATCCCCTCCATCTATCAAAGACTAAATTATAAGCTGCCTGGTCTATTTAGAATATGATTGAACAATACAAGAAATATAGGGATTGAAACCCTGACTGGAACCCCTAAAACTAACTAAAATAATAATTCAGGTTTGACAAATGAAGATTCTCTGCATGTTGCTATATTTACCTGACGCTATCCATAACTATATATATATATAAAAGTAGGTAAAGAAACAGTATTCTTTTGCATCCTTTGGTGTCTTCTACACACAACAAGGATCTTAAACCTGTTGCAGAGGTATGTCTGAAAAGTGATTTATAAGTTTGACACAGTTTCTCTGTGTTAATATATATTATCTTATACTCTTTACTTGATTACATTAATGAGGAGAAATCATGTAGGTCCAGAAGGACCCCAGAAATGTCCAATAGAGTGTACACATCCTAAGGTACATGGAGAGGCATAGACTCCTTAGTTATCCCTGTCCTTTGGAAACTACACCATAAGTCAGAATTTTGTCTTAGTGCCTAGTTTGAGAGAGGAGAACGGTGGTGTTTTTCCTACCCAGAGAACTTCTTCCACTCAAGTTCAGTGAAGGCACAAACAGAATGAGGACAAACTGAGCTGGAAAAGCAAAGGATGCCTGTAAAACAGCTGAAGGAAGCTCTAGCTCTAGCTCCAGCTCCATCCTCCATCCTCCATGGAAATTGCTCTTTTTCCTTATTTACCTGAATTTGGTGACACTGAGTGTGCCAAGTTTATAAGCAGCTCTGCCTGGCTTAATAAGTATACACTAGCAAAAAGAAACATTCTTCCATTTTTTTTTTTTATTGCCTGCAAAATGCCATTAGAGTTTCAAATTCAAGCAATCAATATGAAGGAGAATAGACCATAAAAGCGAGGATTATTGCCTCAGAAATAGCTTTACTTTCCCTACCTTTCAATGATGAGGAAAGAACTTCATGGAAGATACCACAATGATCAGCACGGTATAAAGCAGAAAGAAACACATACATGATTTGATGCCAGAAAGAAATTATTAGATTTTACACCATGTGCAAGAAAGAGCTAGAAAGAAAGGCCTCCCTTCTTTGCAAATAGAAGTCTACATATGCAGGGAATGTAGGATGTCTTTTAAAATCTGATCTTACCGCTTCTGCTCCGCCCTGAGAAAATTGAATGCAGCTACCAGAGAAAAGTGCAAAAAGTCAAATGTATTCCTGCAAAAATGCAGTGTGTAAATTGCATGCAAATGAGTTGTCATTTTCTAAAAGCACGCTATTGGAAAAGGAAAACTCAACTCCAAAGCATGCTGTTCACATGCTGTTTATAAGCTATTAAGGTAAACTGAAAGACATGCTCTGCAAATTCCATTTTCACCTGTTTCTTGCTGATGAAATACAGCCAAAGACCTACTTTCAAAACACACACAAAGTTAATTTATTCTTCTGTACGAAGCAGAAAGAGATTCTGTGATGTCTTTTATCATGAAGACAAATCTTGTTACGAAATACATGCCAGATGCTTAGATTCAGAAGGACTGGGGGTTTTGGTCAAACTGCCACTAAAATAAAATGCTCAATATAAGGAAAATGTAAGATGTCTGTTATCAGATTTCTTGGGAAATTATTTCAAATGCATCAGTCCTAGTTCAGCTATTTTCTTTTCACTTTTACATTACTATGCATATGTCAGAATAATATTAAACTCAGCTAGGCTGCTAATAAGAATTTCTCCACTACTTCAGAAATGCCTAAGTTGCAGGTATTTAAAATCTCAAATTTACAGCACAAGCAGAGACTGCTTAACATAAAAAAACCCCAAACCAACCTCCCATACCCTAACCCAACATCACAGCTAATCTTCAATGATAGCTGAAGCTCCAGCATTCTTAATGACATTAAAACAAAGCTTGAAAGAAACTCAGTACTTCCTCCCTGTTCAGGTAATGCATGATGTCAATACTCAGAGTGATATGCCATGAAGTGATGCAAGAAACTTCCAGATTTCAGGACTTTATTTTTTATCCAAGCTAATTTTTTTTTTTTTTTTTGGGGGGGGGATAAAGTTCATGGGAGGTTTTAGAGCTTTGCTGGTTTCTTGAAATGGAATGAAACCAGTTATTGACATAGCAACACATAACCAGGAAGAGAAACATGCTGAAAACAGCTCTGCCTAGCAATGCAAGCCCTTTCAGAAGCTCCTCTTGGTCTAATCCAATGTTTAGAAGAGATTCAGTGTTTTGAACTCATTTAGATCCTGCAACAGCAAGAGGTGTGAGGCTTTAATGGCTTGAAATATCTGGGATGTTTAGTGTATGGGCCACCATTCTCCATCTGTGCAACCGGCGCAACAGAAGGGGAACACTCTGAGAAGCAATACATCTGTGAGAGTAAACTCAGGCAGTGTGTTAAAAAGGTCACCTGACAGCTAACCTCAGCAGATATTAATTAGAGTCCAAATTAGAAACAAATATGATAAATGTGCAACTCAAATGCCTAAAAAATGCCCTCTCTCTTCAAATATGTTTTTTAGGCTATATTTTGGGACACAAACATAATAGCACTCCCAAAATACCCTTGCTCCCTTTTTAATGTAACATTTATTCTGTTATGTTGATTTTGTTCATCTCTGAGCTGGAATTTAACAGTAGATTAGATCACTTTAGAGCTTCTGTTACTATGGTAACACTGCACTGCTGTTACATTTCTTCACCTCCAATCTTGATTTTGAGGTGACTGGTTATATTTATTCCTGTCCTTTACAGGATCTCAATGTGATGGAAAAGCATCTGGTAGAAGGAAAATGTTAGCATAAGCTCCCACCCTGAAGTGGGCAGTCCACACAAGCTAATTTGTGCTGAAGGTTTAGTGTGCTGTGGGTTAAATGACTTAAGTTTTCAGGTCTTTAAGTTCTAAATTAAATTAAATTACAGGTGAGTATAGTTTGAGCTGATCACCCTTGAACTGCCTCTCTGGATAGCTTAGAAACAGTACAGCACTAGGGAGTTCTTTGGAGAAGAGACCAGCTCCAGCTCCTCTGAGAGAAGAGAGATTTATCACCCAGCACAAAGACGCAGAAAGCCAACTAGGTCTTGCTTTATGCTCTATACAACCTTATTCCTTATGGAAGCTTCAGTCCACATGGCAGAAATGTCCTGCACATTAGGACTACAAGACCTGGACACTATTGCCAGCCCCAGACACCCCAACTGTCCCATGTGCAGTGAGCTACAGCACTGCTGCACCGTGGAAGGGTTCTTCTGTACCTGGCTTTATTTGCCTATAATGGGGGGCACCTTACAAGAACACTAAGCATTCACAAAAACACAGGTAGCATTGAAAACCAGGCTTACTAAAAACATCACGCTTTTTCTACTAGAAGCTTTTTATTTTATGATGCTTATAATTTAGTTAAACTGCGCTGAGGTTTAATGATAAAAAGATGTTTATATAAGATGCTTTAAGAGTAGGGGGCTTAATCTTCTCAGTTTTCATCTGCAAAAGGAGAAAGATTTCTCAGCTGAAACAGCCTACATACAGATAGCCTCCTGCGTAACACTGCCCTTGGAAGGCAGGCCTTTCTCTCAGAACACTGCTAAGAAAGCGTAAGGCGATTTTCTTATTAAACTCTGACTAATGTTTTGGATAGCCCCCTCTAGGCATTTTTAGCATGCTGATTTTTTTCATGGGAAATTTCAAGAACAATATCTGAGCAATTTCTAACACAGAAGTACATAAAAATATACTTTCCCCATATGGCTTTTGGGGGGAATGTGTCTTTTTGTCCTGTGAAAATGAAGTAAAACTCCAGCATCTGAGGAACCTGTAAAATATATAGCTCACACACAGAGGTAAGCCTCTCATTTTGGAAGCTAAACAGCTCCAAACTAAATCCTCTCTCTCCACTCACACTGGAGCCTCAGCTCTCAACCTCCTTTCCTAAGGGAGCAACAAGCGTTGCTCCTTCCCCTGCGAGCTCCCAGCTGCATTCAAAAAGCACATGCAAAAACCTTTGCTGCAGACAGCAGGAAGAATTAATTACTTTTTAATTAGGGAACACATTACATTAGCCTAATTCTACCAGCAACCACAGGGTGGCGATCATGTTCTGTGCTATCAAATTAATGACTTTTGGATCACAAGGTCACTTTACATAAATAAACAGGGCATGCATTCTCTAGAAGCAGATCCTTCTGATTCCTCCTCCTAATGCTGCAGAACCGCAGCTTTCATCACATCCCACCTGAACCTGTTTTTCTTTACCAGAAATCTAAATCCCCAGTCTTAGCTTATTTTGTCAGTTGGTCTTGTTTAATTTTTCTTCTTGTCTGTCAAAGAGTCCAATGAAGATTATTGCATGATGTCATGCTAGCATTCATTTTAACCCAGTAATCCTTCTAAGGGTTGGAGGCTACCTCTCATAAGGATATCTGATTGAATACTAACTGGTAAATACTAACCTGCATATCAAGCAGCATAACTCACTCCAGTGGCTCACTAAATCTTCATTAGGTTTGTCCCTGAGGCAATGAAAGTTAACTACTTAATATTTCACCATTTCTTTGATAATTTCGCTAACATTTAGTTACCAAAGAACATTAGCTGAAATGTAACATCTGCTTGTCAAAAAAAGAGTACAGTTTTTGTTGTGGGGTTTTTGTTTGGGTTTTTAAGTACTCTTTCCATTGAGATTGATTGAGACATAAAGATGACAGATATTTGCACAGACACCAAGAGCAATTCCACAGGATCCAGTTAATCTGCATTAGTACAAACTGCAAAACAATGAAAATAAAGAAATGATTCAGAGCACAGCAACAACCATGGCTGCAATTAACAACTAACAAAAGGTGAATTAATCATACTGGGGGGACGACAATGAAGGCAACATTCTTTGTGGATTAAAGCACATTGGCAACTTCTTGCTAAAAGGACAACATGTTTTACCTCTAACTTGTGTGATAATTCACCTGTACAGCAAAATATGCCCTCAGATCAGGCTAAGAAAACTCAAGCCTACCTTTTACAGGACCAAGTGAGCATACAAGAATGGAGAAAAGCTGAATCAGGCCCTGCAATATTCACTCTGCCTAGATGTTCACAGGTTTTCCAGTTCGGTTTTAGAAGAAAAAGATATTAGCATCTAGCCAGGCAAAAGGAAGTTTACATATAAAGTAGGCCATGTTGATCTTGATGGAGTAAGAGAACCTGTCTGGAATAAAGATGATTATTCCCTACAGGAAAAAAGTAAGAATGGGCAGGTTATTTAGGATGCAAATATTTTGACATTTATTGAGTGCGTGGCAGTAGCAGCAGAATTAGCATTTATCCTTCCTGTACCACTCAACAGAGACCTTAGAGGAAAAGCCAAGCCTACCAAAAAAATACTGGCTTGATGTAGCATTACCAGGCAGAAATCTTTGGTCATAGAATCAAGGTGCCTTGATTTTCATATCCCTGAATCGACACTCAGATTACTTAAAGTCATATACCTCTCACCAGAGAAGAGTATGATGTACCGTGGTAGAGCAAAATTCAGTTCACACTTGACAGACTGAGACACTTTGTCACAAAACCAGGCAAAAAAATTGATCCATTGGCTTTTGAAGTATCAGATCTGCATTTTTGGTCAGTGCTAACCAGTTGTAGACATTTCAGAAGGCATTCATGTACACATGGAACATACATAGTGTGCTAGCCTTGCAAGCAAATTCAGAGAAATAGCCAAGAAGCAGAAGAAACATGAACAAACTTGCGTCTGTGTGGAGAGCCTAGTACCACAAAATCATAGAATGGTTTGGGCTGGAAGGGACCCTAAAGATCATCAGGTTCCAACCCCCTGCCATGGGCAGGAACACCCTCCACTAGACCCTGTGATTTCACTGTCCTTTAATTTAGCTAAACTAATACAAGATGGAGTTTGACAAAAGTGAACTGAAAATAAAAACACAGCAGAAGCCTATGCACAACGAGCAGATAAACTGTAATATATGTATTTCACACCAGGTTGTATTGCCATGGCATCCTGAAGTCAAATAATGCCCTCTGGACAGAAGCTTGCCATAATTGGTTTCTATTTCCTTAAACTGGAAATGGTATAACATAAAGTCCACATAACACTTCTGTGGTACTACATAAACTTCAAATTCTGCTCAGTAAATTTTTTAAAATAAAGGCAGCAATAACTGCCATCTACAAATAAAAAGAGTAAAAGAAAAAGGGTTTGAGTCTAGAGTATTAATCACTTAGAAATACACTCCTGGAAATATGATTTAACAGCATTAAAATTCAGTGATGCAGCTATTGAATAGAGTTGTTGGGGTGGTTTTTTTTTTCCCTAGAACTACTTCATTGCAAGTATAACTCATAATTAAGATAAGATTTTAAGTGCTTTAGGCCACAGGCCCTCAAACATCTCCAGACAGAGGTCTTCAACCATGTAATTGACTCACTCCTGTAAGACAAACATACTTGGCAGTTTATTAGGTTGGAACCAACCTATCAGACATACCTTCCCCAGGTGTCATCAGCTGAGTTTGTTTGCTATCAGTGGGCAAAGATAGATGCTCCCAAGATGAGGAACTTGTGAACTAGGGACTAATACCAGTAAGCTAACACTGAGAGATAGAGCCTGGACTCCAGTGTGCAAAGGAAGGTCAGACTCTCACAGCTCTCCTTCCTTAGGGTCTGGTAAGTCCCTTCATGCAAAGCAGCTTGCAGAGCTCACTGGGTTGGGATCACTCCCCCAGAACAAGGAAGATGCAAAACTGAGACTCCCTGTTTAGCAGAACTGGTGCTGATATGTGAGTGTCAAACTGTTCTCCTCCTTCCCTTTGAAAGTGTAGCAGTAGGTGTGTGCTGATATATTAGGATATTTCAACCAGACAGAACTATCTTACTGGGAGAACAGGAGCAGCCATTGTCTCTTGGATACAAGAGACCAGATGTGAAAGGCAAAACTAAGTTGTATGCAATCCTCCCTTAGCAGAGAGGCACTAGGCTTCACTGCAAAAGAGGCAGCTTGCTCTCACCAGCACAAGTACATCTCAGCTACCTCCATAATATTCTAATTGTAATGGAGTATCTTGTGGATCTTTCCTGGAGATGGGAAGATGATGTGAAGTGTACCTGTGGCTCATCTCATCTAGCTGTCAATTCATTATAAAGGATATACTTGTACTCTCTAGGATTCGGCAGTGTGTTACGTGAGACATACCGGCTGTACCACACTACCACATGCCCCGAGACAAATGCACTCTAACCAACAAAGATGGTCTGAGAAGAGCTGTTAACTTGAATGACCACTGAAAAGTTTTGCTTTCATTAAGGGAATTGGATGATTTTACCCTATAGCAGATTGGTTGAAGATGAATGTACCCTCCTTACAAGGCTTTATATCAACAAGTTCAACACACAAAAAGACACCTGCCTTTTCTTGATTAGGCTTTTAGAAAGCCCTAATTAGACCAGACTACTTGGCAAGAGCCTTGCACTGAAACCTCAAATTACACAAAGCATGTTATATGGGTTGGGCAGCCAGAACCCATAACTAGAAGAGAATTAGGTTCAGATTCTGATTCTGTTCAAATGGAAACGTTGAGGTCCATTAAGAGGACAATCATGATTTTCTATTTGCAGAGAAATGATAAAATGATAGCACTAGTGGAGGTCCTGAAATTCCTAACTTTTCATGCTGCTTACTGGTCCAGGTAACCTAAATGCAGCACTTTATCAGGTGTGAGGGCAAAATCTGCAATTTTCCTATTTACTTTTGATTTTTAGAGGAAGCCATTATTTTTCACTGTAACATTTTTCTAAGTTCAAGTCTACAACAACAACAGAAAACCACCACCCATGTTTCTGGTCACAGATGAGACTGGGTCCTTCTGCTGACACATTCTGGTTGCTTTCACACATTTTCTTGATGATTCTTCTGCATTTTACTTTAGAGAGAGACTAATTCCTTTGAAGAACTATTAGAGAATTATGCATAACATTTCAGAACATCACCTGCTGGAAAGCAATGGAAGTCAGCATGGTTATAATTTGGCCAAGTAAAAACCAAGTCTCTTTGCACAAGTAGTGCAGAAGCAATCTAACATGCCTTTCATTTAAATACATGCTTTTCAGTAGATAAGTAAAATTCTTTTTAACATGGCAGGTGGGTTGGAACTGGATGATCTTAAGATCCTTTCCAACCCTAACTATTCTATGATTCTATGATATATATTGGCATGCACTCCATAAACACTCCCTGTATTTAATCTATTTTACCTTTATTAAGATGCAGAAAAAAATTTGCCTTCCCATATTTATTCTGTTCTTAATTCTGTTTCAGTTTTGTACTGCCTGTTCCTTAGTCAAGGACACTGGGTTTCTATTCATATTTTGTACTTCAGGTTTTTGTGTCCTTGCAGCTGATTCAAGACAAGGATGCTGAAAAAAGAGTAAGAGGATTTTTATAGTAGTCCTTAGCTGATAACAATATTCAAAGTGGCAGCTGATCATGAGTCAATAAAAAAAAAATCTCACAATCAAAGATTGTCTTATTTTGACATATTTGAATTTAAACTGTAAATGTTGTCTGCTGATTTGATGATGCTTGTTCTGATCTGCACACAGTTTTCAAGGAAGGATGATCTCAATGAATCAGGCATCAAAATGTGAAACATCTTCCTCAGAGGCCTATTTATATAGGAATTAAGCTTACCATACTAGCAAGAGCTGTTTCAGTGTGCTAATCCTCTGGGTTTCAAAAGTGAAGAAGTTAAGGCAATTTCATGCCGTTTTGTTTCTGACAGTGTGGGTCCAGAGGCTGTGAAGTCCATCTGCAGTAAAGCACTTAGCCACAGGCAATGTGGTCTTCTGGCTTTTTTGCATTGCTTAGATGCTTCACAAGAGTGATAGCAAGATTAGCTGCAAGAAGCTAAATGTTTGACCCTATATTTGTGTTACAATGCTTTATATACCAGAGAAGTATTAATTATAGGTAGAGATCTAGTAGCTTCTAAAGGCTGAAGTGTCAGACAAAGATGTTTTACCTCTGAGACAAACCTCTGTTCTTCGATAAACATGTACTGTTGTGCCACTGATAAGAATGAGATACACTCTTCAGGAGGAATATTTTGGGCCCGATCAACTTAAGTATGGAGTTGTCCTGACTTAATGGAACATCTGCTCCTCATGCATTGTAGGTGTGATTCAGTGTGTAAATTTTATGTTCACTTTGCATAAATTACCATGCTTTGGTCTAACTAATTATTATTATAGGCTTTCTTTCATAATCTTTGAATTCTGAGTAGAACTGCAACTCAGTATGGTTTTAAAAGAAAACCTCAGAGTCAAAAATATTTGCCTCCCTTGTATTAGTGCCTCCAGGTATAAATCCATCGCTCTTTTGACAGGATCACCTCTCTCTTCTCCCCAGGACTATGATTTTGGGCTTCCAAGTCCATGGTGATCTGCTGTTATTGCCCCCATGGACCTAAGCTTACAACAAGCACTTGCTGTTGTCTCTTAGGGGCAACAATGGGGGGAAGAGGGACAGCCATTAGCTTCTAGAAAGCTCTCTGTTATTCTGTATTATAGATAAAGAGTGAAAAGAAAAAGTACATCATAAAACTCTATGAATCCACCTATATGCTACATTTACCAGCTAACATCATCTATCATCTGTTATGAATCCTGATATACGTATAGACACAAATGCAGCCCACTTTCTGCATTTCAGGCTGCACCTCATTGTTGCCTTCACTCATCAGGACGGGCTCTCTATACCCTTTTCTTCTTTCTTTGTCTGTTCTCTTGAACTGCGCAGACCAATCCATGCAGTTTTCTCTTAGAGGACGACTTGACCCACTGAGTGATTTAACTACTCGTCTTAGCAGCCAAAAGCAAACAAGTAACACAGACATACATGCTACACAGAGCGCTAATGAAAGCTTTCTTCCCCCCCCGTCTTCTATCATATATCATTACATTCGCCTCCTTAATCCATATAACTTGAGATGAGCTTTCAGAAACAGTATCTTGGGTGTGAAGGCCTGTCCTTTTGTGCCAGGTTATGCGGTGTTCAACAGCCCTCTGCATTTGTACTGAGATGTTCAAAGTACAGCTGAAAGAAACGCAACTTCATTTATAAACGATGCAAGATTTTGTTGTCATAGCCTGTTCATGTTTGTTTGACATGGGAGAGTTTCAATCTGTCTGAAGTGTGCATGAATGGAAAATAAAACTTCAGTCAAAACTGCTTCTATAATTTGGATTTCAGTGAAGCTGCTGACAGAGAGTTGCTGTATTATCAGGGTATTTGACAAGCTTTGGAGCAAGTTGGTGCAAATGATGGTGCTAATAAAACTTCAAGGTCTGCATATAAACTTCAGCAGCATTCCCTCTTTTCCATCCTCTCTCCTGGGCCACTTTGTTTATTACTAAAAATGCAAGAACATCGTTCAAGAGACACATTGCTGCTTATATCAAGCAATACAGCTGTCTTCTGAACTATCCACCTTAGAGGGTATGTAAGCAACAGATGGTAAGCAGTAGGTTACTAAAAGTCTGAAATTCTTTCTGCACAGATGCTCTGGTGACATGAAAGAAACTGGCCCTGGAAACTTCAAGGTTCAGACAATACAGAGCGTTGTGGTAGAGTCTGGGCAACAGAAAATTAAGGAGCTGACTGAATGAGGAACCTCCTTTTTTCACATCTGCTAAGCTTCCAACCAATGTAGGCCTTCCAATACAGCCCTAGCCCCATTAACCCATTTAGATGCAAACAATGCCAACAAGCAGGGCTCTTCACCCACCAGGCACAACAATGTTTCATCCAAATCAGCTTTTAATATCAACCTGCTAACCTACCTATTTTGTAGTGATCATGCTCATTCGAGTGCCTTCTCACAATCATGCCTTCTGCTGGCTAAATACCTGCTTCCAGAAAGCATCGAGAGGTTTCTAAAGTGTCTTGGCTTCCTAAAGCACCAAATGTCTTGGAAGCCTGAGCAACACACAGACAAGTGTAGCTGTGACTAGCAGTGGGGCTACATACAACCCCAGGCACCAGCTGCTTATCTTGGAAAGGTTGTTTTGCAACAAAGATGTGATCCATGAATTTGCCTCCTGTCTGATCAATCCATTTTCCCTCCTCTCCTTTCCTTTTAGCTTTTTTTCTCCTGCTCCCTTTTTAATACATTCCCTTCTTATGCTGGTATAGAAGGAGGAGAGAGGAGCCAGCTGTGACCCTGAAGCTGATGTGCTGTTTATGAAAAGATACAGTGTTCGTTAAGACACTGACCGTGCCTTTAATCCTCCTTCAGATATACTGTGTGCTGGTTGGAACTAATGGGCACTTCTTCAGCTCTTAGTGAGGCAGAACTCTTACTGGACCAGTGGGATTTTATCCAAATAATGAAAATATCACAGCAAGTTCATGATAGTATATTTCACTAGTGGGACTTTCAGAGGTCAGAAGACTTCAGTTACTGTAACATATGCGTTGCTGGATCGAAGAGCTTGCACTATGGGGAATAAGAGATTGACATCCAAGAAAAAAAATAGGAAAGCCTGCCTAGGATAAAGAAAAGTTGCTTCATAGAAAGCAGACCTTTAAAAATGCTACATAAATACTAAAAATATACACTGGGGGCTACCATGGCAGGCGCACAAATGGGTTTCTACAGACAGCTATTTATTTCACTGCATATACCTTATCACAGGGAGTGCGCTACGCCCAACTCCATAAAGACTCACTTTCATCTTCGGCGCCTCTCTTACAAGTGAGACAGTATTATACTCAGGAATGAATATGTTACCTAGCTCAGGGAGTTACAGGGCACAGAGAGCCTTCAGACATATCTATTCATAAATACTATCATTACAGAGAAGCACAAGAGCCTTTGCTTTTGTGATGAATGCATCTGCTGCAAGACAGTACAGTCATTCAAAGGTCATGCCACAGCAACCCAGTCATGACGTAGCTGATATCAGAGAGCTGAAGTGTGACTGATACCTGTCCTCACGTTGCAGGTGCATGATGGAAAAGAGCAAGGAGTCTGGTTATATGGCTCTGACATATTCTGTATTTAATTCTGCTCTCAAATTTTTGAAAACTGATCCTTCCAATCTCTTCATCAGGGACTGCAGCAATAGGACAAAGGGTAATGGCCTCAAACTTAACAGGGGAGATTTAGGATACTTATAAGAAAGAAATTCTTCCCTGTGAGGGTGGTGAGGCCCTGGCACAGGTTGCCCAGAGAAGCCGCAGATGCTCCATCCCTAGCAGTATTTAAGGCCAGGTTGGATGGGGCTTGGAGTAATCTGGTGTAGTGGAAGGTGTCCCTGACCATGCCAGGGGACTGGAAATGGATGAACTTTAAGGTCCCTTCCAACCCAAACCATTCTCTAATACTACGATTCTAAATACAGTATTAAGTGCTTACAACTGATATTGAATAAGACAACCTACATTTTCTGTACTCTACACAGAACAGGCAATTTACCACTATTCTCCCTCATTAGCTTCAGGAGCACTAACATATTAATCTGTTTGGTACATTTTGACTCTTAAGAAAAAGGCAGCAAGTTCTGATATAGGCCAGCAAAGTGCAACACAAAGCCAAATCATGCAGCCTCCCAAAGCTACACAGAGGCAGCAAGTGATTAACAATCTGCTTATTACTGTAAAGGTACAGCAGCTGGAGACAGTTCACCACTGTGAACCTTCATAATGGCTCTTTCTTCTATCAATATTACTAGATCTAGTAAGTGTCTGAAGAAAAGAAAGATCCCAATAAAGTGCCACTTGCTAATGGAAAAGGATAAAGGGAAAGGAAGTATTTTGAGCGTGCCTACTTCAGCGCAAACCAAACTGAACAGAGTCAATACCCCTGCTGAACTGCCAGGATTTTGAGGAGCCATACATCAACAAACCATTAGTAGAAGTAGATTTTGAAAAATCATTACTTTGGTCTCATGATACAGATACTGACTTTCATCTCTTCTCTCTGTGGGCTAATCCCTTTTGTCATTGTTGTAATCCTCATTCCTGCAGCTTGTAAACTTAAAGCATGTTTTCTCTCTTATGTCAAATAAAGATATTCCAAAGGCCTCTGAAGTCTGGTGAAAGGCCTTACCTTTAACTCGAAGTTTCTTAAGGAGCATTTCATTTCTCAAAGGAATAAGTGCAACACTTCTCAGAAAACACTGCATTTCAGAGACTGCTTGGTGGGCTGTGGATAGGAGTGAAGAAGTATTGCCATTCCAGGCAATTAGTGTCACCTGAAAGGAAAACACCAACATATTTTAGTAACAAAAGTCTTTAGACCTGACTGATGAACAATATGCCTTGCTGATGCTTTATAGTGACCTCAGAATTTCCATTCCAAACTCATTTTATGCTGGCCACAATTTTCTGACAGTGTCAACCCTCTACTCCCCTCCACCTTAAATGTAAGGGACGTAAGATTTTTAGGCGTTTTGGGATTAGCTGAGACAAGATGGAGAAATATTTTTTGCTCATACAGAAATTTTACACTTTACCCTATCCCAAGCAAGCAGTTTAGTGACTAGGGGAATTTACAAGCCTCAACTTCCCATGATTCTTACTCTTTCGAATTACAAGGTGTTTAATTTTCTTGATCACAAAAAGTCCCTGACCTGCATCAGTAATCAGATATTTAATGGCTTTTAAAATAGAAAATAAAATTTAAAATCTTATTTCTATAATAAAGATGATAAAGTGACAAAGGGGACAGATGAGCTCATTTCTGTTGCCACCCCCCAAGATGGGAGAGGCAGCACTGCTGCTGAGTGAATGTGAATAAGAGGGGAGGTAATGGCACGATGATGATGATAATAATGGTAATAATTAATGTATCCTTTCTTATTTCCATCTCCTTTTCCAATTGAATAAAGCAACAAATCATAATAAGTCTTTTACTCTTAATACTCATACTCTTAATACTCAGAGTAGAATAATGAGCCCAGCGATGGTAAGAAAACCTGCTGCTGTCTATTTA
The DNA here is from genome assembly GCA_025447955.1 of Psilopsiagon aurifrons. Classification (NCBI taxonomy): domain Eukaryota; kingdom Metazoa; phylum Chordata; class Aves; order Psittaciformes; family Psittacidae; genus Psilopsiagon; species Psilopsiagon aurifrons. The sequence goes on from JAOEHY010015079.1 coordinate 31,496, forward strand.
TAATAGTAACACTATGTAGAAATATAGACAGAGAAGTAATTAAAGTAGGACTGAGCAGAAATGCATTACATTATTCTGCACTAAGGCAAAAAAAGAACTGACTTACAGAGCATGTTTTCGTTATATTTGTCATTAAGGATACTTAACAGTATTGAAGAGATGTGTGGAGATTACTGCTGAATTTGCAATGAACTGCAAATTTGTCAATGAATTTGTACTGCTGGCTTCCAATCATTTGCTGATCTTTTGTGTCAATGTCACTGCAGATTCCTCTTGAAAGTGGAAATTTACTACATATCCCTTTGCCTCTTTAAAACATCGTGATAAGAATCACTCTGGCACCATTTTTGACATCCTGTAAAAAGGTAAACCTATCCAACTCATAAACATTTATCACACTGATAACTCCACTTTGATCTGTCCAGAATTTGCATTCTCTATTCATATGTCTCCACTGTCAGATTCAGTAATTCATATATGGATTAATGACCAGTAACAGAAGCAAGGACTGAGAGGCTAAAGTTGCTACACCAAACACAAGGGCAAGCTCCTCTTCTATTAACGAGATGTTTGCACAGGCATTTTGAAGTTTTGTTTTTCAATTTTCTCCCTCCCACAGTCACTTGAAAGGTAAAAAGGAGATTAATACTTCAATTATTTTACAACAGGAGAATTTCTTTAATGATGTGTAATATTTTGTTGTAGATAAAGGCAAGTTATCACTAGCTTAAGCACTACTACTTTGATTTTTTTCATAGAATAGGCACCATTTCTATAGTCATAAAGAAATGCATGTTGAGAAAGTATGGCACGGAAATGCCTTAATTTCAAGGAATGAATATCCGTGTGTATTGACAAATAGCCACAGAATACCCCATCTACTGAACTCAAAGAAGCAGCACTGCAATCTTTATATGCTGTACTGTCACTCAAACATCCATCCCTACATGTTGATGATACTCTAGCTACTACCCCTGATTACAGACATGCCAATAAAATGAGAATTTGGACCACAGACATCTCAGTTTGAACAGAATTGATGCACACAGTTATTATCATTTTCTACCATTACTTGTTATGCTACAGATAAAGTTGCAATTTTAGCTGTCTCATCCAAGCAAATCTCACCTTTAAGCACTTATCAGGCCTTAGCAAGAAAATACAGCAGTGCTGTTATATGAAAGATATCACTTATCTCCTCATCTGCTTGTTGCCCATTAAACTAGCCCTGTTTACTTTTATTCACAAGCTAGGGCCTATATTTATACTGTATTTACCTGATGAAAGGCTGGCATCACAACTCTGAAGCAGTGCTTTTCAAAACCACTGGTGAAGACAAACACTTCTTGGAGTAAACTCTTTTTACCGACATTTTATCTAATCACTGAAATTATGAGACAGTTTAACTATAACCAGCCATGCAAGCCTACCAAGCATTTAAAAGGTAGTCCTAGATTGAAATACATTTTCTTCCTTTGTTCCCAACACAAAACACAGCAGTGCAACCCTGAAGAGAACAGCACAGTATTATAGAATAGTTAGGGTTGGAAAGGACCTGAAGATCATCCAGTTCCAACCCCCCTGCCATGGGCAGGGACACCTC
>JAOEHY010015081.1:0-12447 GCA_025447955.1 Psilopsiagon aurifrons
ACAGAGGTGAGGCTGACTGGTCTGTAGTTCCCTGGGTCTTCCATTTTCCCCTTCTTGAAAATGGGGGTTTATATTTCCCTTTTTCCAGTCGTTATTGGGAACTTCACCTGACTGCCATGGTTTTTCAAATATGATGGATAGTGTCTTAGCAACTTCATTTGCCAGCTCCTTCTGGACTTGCAGATGGATTTTGTCTGGTCCCATGGACTTGTGTATATTCAGGGTCCTGTGAAGCAAAGTCTACTATTTAATAGCTCATAGAAATCTAAAATACTAACTTTCAGAATGTCTTACTTTTTTGAGCCTTGTAGGTTGTTTTTCTCTTTTTTTTTTTTTTTTTTTGATAAAAAATAGAGATCAAATTATGTGCAGTTTAAGGTGGCAGTGAAAGAAATTAAACTGCAAAATAATACCCTGTATCAGTTAGTACTGCTGTAACATTGCTTTTCTGACAGGGAGACAATGCCCTTGGATTTCAGAATTGTGTTGTCTTCAGATGCTTGTCTTCTGGCTTTTCATTTACAATGTAATCATTGTTTCATAAAATGAAATTGTATTTATGACTTTCAGATTAATTTCCTCTCTCAGGTTGATTTCTAGATGGCTACGACCTACTCATGTGGCACTTTTAAGATGTTGCATAACTTTTTTTGCTTGTTTAAAGCTTAGTTTCAAAAAAGTAGAGACCAATGAGAATAAAGAGGAAAGGCTTCAGAGTTTGTTACTCTGCTTTGAAAAGATTGAGTTAGGCAATTTTAAGTATCTCCACTGGGTCTTGTTCCAGTGCAGAGTGTCCATTTTGTCTTTTCTTTGTAAATAAAAAAATAAAAATGGAAAGTGAGAAAGGCCAGTAGTTTGGGGTTGTGGGTATAAATCTTGTTAAATTAACTGGTTATCGCAGGGGTGGGGGTTAGGGAAGATAAGTTTTGTTAGTAAAGTGAATAGTGTTCATACAGTAGATTTTTATTAAGGCACTTGAATTTGTGCCACATGATACATTAGAAAGAACCAAACCCAAGGTGTAACAAATAACAGTTGAGAGGCATAAGCTGTGGTAGAATTTTCATTGTATTCTATATGAAGTTTTGATACCTTCAAGTCTGCTTTTGAAACAAAATCCAATCTTGAAATCCAAACTGCATAGGAAATATGACATTACATCTGTATACTTTTGTGGTTTCACAATACATAGTTGTTCCTTTATGGTATCCCCAACTGCAGATGCATGAGGACACATATCATTCCTGATTCTAAAACAGGACTGTTGCTTCCTCCTTCAGCAGTTGAAACTTTATCTAACTGGGTCAACATCTCCTACTATTGCTATAAAAGTAGTATAGTGCTTTGATGTAAACAGAAAAGCTCAGGGGTTTTTTGCACTTAGCATGTATAAATTTATACAGTATGCTATGATTTGTACAATACAAAACTCACAATATTTTGCTGAAGTAATCTATCTGAACAGGGTTGTTTTGTTTTGTTTTTTTTTAAGGAATAGTGACAGTCTGAAATTTGGAAGTTGGAGAAATTCAGATTTAAAAATGTTACCAACCAGAGCAGTTTAAGATGCTGGACAAATTTGGCCCTGTGAGGACCAGCAGCCTTTGAAGAGCAGACCTTCATCATTCTCAGGGTCAAATTTCTAGATTTCTTCTCCAAGTGAACAGTTAATAGGCTTGGAAAAGAGCAGCAGGATTCACCTCAAGGAGGTGATCTTTGTGTAAATCCTTCTCATTAGCACTCTGTTTTTGCATAACTAATACAACAAATGATTTAAGATGGTTCTTTCTAGCTGTAATTTCTTTGTTTTAGTAGCTCCATCATGCAAGTTTCACTGCAATTAAAATTAAACTCAGATTAATAATTGTAGTAATTTAATTAACGAGAAATAAAATTGTTTAATTGCTATTGGGAATGGATATAGTTAAAAAAAGGGAGACTTAACTATGGCTTCTGCCTCCTTCTGTCTCAATTATCTAAGTAAACTTGTCTGCCTGTAATAAGGGGATAATATATTTCTGATGTGGAGGTAATGTGGTCACATTATCAAAGCACAGGTCTTGCCTTCCCCAGCTGTGTTCTCAAATACAGCATTCATTTGTTGCTTTGGTTTGGGTTTTTTCTTTTGTTTTGTTGTTTTTTTTTCCTCCAGCCCTAAAGTGGTGGCTGTATCTGTTTTCTTTCTAGAGGATTTTTTAAAGTGCATTGACCCTTATGTGATGGATTGAAGTGCTAGTGTTAGCTGCCAAGCACAGAATTACAAGTAGTAAATGCTGCTTTTAGTAGTGATTCTCTCATAAAATTAAATCATTAGGAAGTTATTTTTCATTTAAAATTTTACAGCCCAATTTAGTGAGTATTTTTGTTTCTTCTTTATTCATTTTATTTGCCCATGTAAATTACATCAGGTGGTGAATGGTAAAATGAAAATTTATATTATACTTGCTTCTATGGTATGCATTAATTAATGTGAACAAAAAAAAAAATGGCAAATTCTTGTCACAAAAGCACAGAATGATTGGGGTTGGAAGGGATGTGTGGAGATCTTCTAGTCCAGCCACTTGCTAAAGCAGGTTCACATAGAGCAGGTCACACAGGATCGTGTTCAGACAGCTTTTGAATCTCTCCAGAGAAGGAGACTCCACAGCCTCTCTGGGCAGCCTGTTCAGGTGCTCAGTTACCCTCACAGGAAAGTTCTTCCTCATATTCAGGTGGAACTTCTTGTGTTTCAGTTTGTTTCTGTTGCCCAGCTCATAGAACAACTAGGAGATAACAGCTGTGGAAGGCCAGACTTGTACGTTGATTATGTGGCGATGTAACCTTTGCTTTAGAAATATATTGTCTGCTTATTACAGGCAGACAAGTTTACTTTGATAATTGAGACAGATGAAAGCAGCACATATAACAACTTCCTTGGATTGTTGGGAAAAATTACCAATGAAATAGATGGCAAAAAGAATAGTCAATACCAACAGTGGTAATTGATTAAAAATCACTGCAGTGTCATTGCTGTGGAGCAATGTCTTTTCTCTGATCTTAAGTGAGATACAGTTTAACAAATTCTGTGTACATGATGGCCAGGTCAAGAGGACAAGATGAGAATGGCAAGGTGAGTTTGGTTGTAGGCATTTCTTCGCTGTTGCAAAGCATTCCTGTATTTAACTTTTACCATAGCTTCATGAGGCAGGAAAGCTTATTTTCTATGCACATGTTTGTAACAAAGTCTGTTAAATCTGTTAGTTTCTGCAAAATGTGACAAAACGCTAAGCATTTCAGAAATAGGTAGTGCTGTAAAACCAGGAAGCTGGGACAGAAAAGTCATAGGGCCTTGGCTGAAGGAAGGGCAGAGATTTGTGGTGTCGTATATAGAGAATACAGAGTTAGGGAAAATTAGCCTTTGTTAATTTAGCTGGTCAGAGAATTGAAGTTGTATTATCTAAGTTTATAGAAATATGAGAAGAAAAAAATCTCTACTGTGGGAGTTATTTCTGCCCAAGTTGTAAGTATAGTCTGTCTCCTGGAATCTAAGCATTTTGACAGTCCTGCAGGCTGATCAATAGAGCTGGAAACGAATCATACTTTCTATATTATGTCTGAGTAGAAAATCTGTATAATTCCTGCTTTCCACTAGCAGGGCATGTGAGTGCTTAAAGAGCAGTGGTTAAATTTTGTAATGTAGGTGTGGTTAATGTAGTGAAATACGTCAGAAGATGGAAATTAATGCATCAGGTAATTATATCTCATAGCTACATTTAAGTTTAATAACCCATTCTATTAGCTTTGCCTTAAAAAGCTTCCAGTCTAGAAAGATTTAAAATAAGGATTAACATATTCTAGAAAATGTAGTGATTACTGTGTAGATTACACAATGTTTCTTTAAAACAGATAATGCATTCTATGTTGAATGCCAATTTTCAGGTTCCAACTCTCCTATTTTAGCACTACTAGGATATTGGTATTCAATTCCATGAGAAATTCAGTAATTTAAAGCAAGTCTTTAAAAATATTTTTAATACTTTTTAGAAGGATCATTTCTCTTGAAATTATCTGTTTCAGAGATTTTTTAAATAATTAGCTGAAATGAAAAGGCGCTTAATTTCTAAGGCTAGAATGGCATAATCCAACATTACTTCAAAATTCTGCTCTATTTTTCTAGCGGTATACCTAATCAAATTGAATATTGTTTTGCAAAGTATTGCATTTCAGAACAACAACAATCTTTCTTTATGGGAATATTGCATTAGAAAATAATGATAGTGGTAGCTTGTAAAATGTTAGGATTCATTATGACAAAGGGCATTTTTTACGTACCTATGTAATATGTGTGTGTGTAAATGAGCTACTTGAGTGAACTACATTAGCATTCAAACCAAGAGCACACTTCTGAAGAAGCTCTTCGTGTTGTCCCACCTACCTTTGGTTTGATTTGCTTCACAAGTCACTCGGAGACTCTGTAAATTGAACTGAGAGCAGAGCTAGTCCTAAGTAACACTTCCTTCCAAATGGCAGGACCACAGGCACATCGCCAGTGCTGATTGTGTTGCTCTACAAACTTGTTTCTGCTATGCTGTGCTACCTGTTAATGTTGACATAGTCACCATATTCCTATACATGCCCTGTTCCGGGATTGCTTTTTAAAATATAGAAGGTAATATAGTTTGATTTGATCTATATTATAAAAAAAAAAAACAAACCAAAAAAAAAAAAAACAAAAAAACAAACCAAAACAAAACCAAACAAAAAACCTCTTTATATCCCCATGTTTACGTCCTAAAATTCCCCGATGCTTTCTACCATTATGATCATTCAGGAATTTAAGACAGATGGACCCTGCTTGTGAAATTGCCAGATGTATCATTGTAAAATGTTCTTCTGGAGTCTGTTTTTCCCCAAAGGGCAGAATGCATTTTCTGCTCAAACTAGTTTGATTTCAAGTCCTGAGCTGAGCACTCTGGAAGGCTATTATTAGTAAACTTGTCTTTCAATTTGGCTGGCAGTGATTAAGCACTGAACAATACAGTTTCATTTTAATGTCATTGAAAACATGGTCTATTTTAACTGTCATATTTACATATTTCTGTACCACTTCTACAATTCTTTCAGTGTAGGTGAAGATCAAATAATATTAAGAAAAAAGAAAGCTGAGTGCATTACAGTTTATCATAACAGCATACTACATAACAACATAAGATTTTTTGTAGGTAACAGAGATTGAAATGAGAATGCTATGGAGAATGAGGAGCCTTTCATGGCTGTCTGTAGATACTCATAAGCTACACTTGTCACTGCTTCCCAGTGACTTCTGTCTGGCAAAAGAGCTTGCTTCCCTTGGCCAAGGCAGACTTTTGCATACTGCAGTTTCAGATTTTAAAGAAAACCTGATTTATCAGCTAGAGTTTAATTTTCTTATAAATGTAATTTATTATCTTCTGCATCTTGCAATGGTGTGATACTTGGTTCTGCCTGTACTCTGTAACTTACACATTAAAATATAATCATTACATATGCCATAATTGTCGATTGTTTATGGATAAAGAACTGCTGCACAAAGTCAGCAAGAACTGTACTATAAGACTTGGTACTTCTAGAATGAATATTGGGGCTAGAGGGAAAAAACCTGAGAGCTATACGGAAAAAGGGAATGAATCCATGTAGTTTAATTGTTCTCAAATTGACTCATAGGTAGAAAAATTACATATATATGAAGTGTAATCTGTCAAAGGAAGCTACACCACCTACAAATTATGAAGACCCTTCCCTGCAGTAATTGTGCAAAGTTGTAATTTAAAATGCAAATCTAAACTTCTGTGTCTGAATCTCATGGTGCTCTTGTATCAAAGAGTGGAGCTAAAAGCACGCAGAAGGCAGCTTTAGAGGTAAGACAGGCTGGCAGCCAGTAAGACAGCCTGTTTTGTAGCAGGTGTCTTTGAAAAATGGTGGTTAGGTAGAAGGATAAGTGGAAAATGTTAAGCTGTATGTAGCAGAAGGTTATTGTTGTAGACAGTATGATGGGCATTGCTGGCAGAAGCAAACCATGAAGCAGAAGTCAGAAAATGTCTTGTTTGCGTTATCATTTTTGCAGGTTGCAATTTCTTTGCAGAAATTTAATTTTTACAAAACTTAAGGGACATAAAGATCTGCAATTTGTGTCCTCACTCATCTGATCACTACTTTGGATTTATTGACTTTAATTATGGTTGCGTATACATTTTTTTCTGCCTTTAAATACAGTTTGTCTTTACCTGTGCAATGATTCTGGTTATGATTAAAGTTTTTACTTTCATAATATTAGTTTATTGTAATTTTCTGAACATGGCTGTCCAAAATATTGTTTCACTATTGCAACCTATTTAAAATTGATCGCAAGGAAACAATGAAATATGAATAAACCTCAGACAGATTGGTAGATGAAATGACTTAGAGCTTAGTTTGGAATGATTTCCTTATCTGTAGTTTATTTAAAGTTTTAAGTTAATGCAGCGTGTTCTTTGTTTACCTAACTGAAAAAGTGGTGCTCGACAGAGCCTTAAAGAATGTTCAAATTTTGATTATTTATTTTTCCCTATCTTGATCATGCTTTATACATTGGGGTTTTTTTGATTGTTTGGGGTGTTTGGTTTTTGTGTTTTGTGGGGTGACTTTTTTTTTTTTTGTTGTTGTATTTTTTGGGGGGGTTTGGTTTTGTTTTGTTGGGTTTTTCTGGTTGGTTTTTTTTTTTTTTTAGTTTATATTACATGCACTACATTTATTTTTATAAAATTACTTGACATGTTTTGATGTATTTTATTGCCAAACAATGTAAGAAACTAACTGTATTCCAGTAAATGTCTGCATGGACCTCAATTTCTGGGAATTGCATGACTGGTTACAGGATAAGAAAATAGTTTCTGTTGCATGAGAACAAAATGACTGAGCATGGTTTAAGACAGCAAAGCCTAACACTGTTTCAGGAAATGTTGTGAAATTAAAGTATAAGCTTATACCTTATCCTTGATACTGCCAAAGTCCATGTTGTAATAATTTGGAAATACTGATTGTAGTATTGGTGGGTTGACTTTATATATAGTATGTTATTTAAAAGATCCTTTCAGACGCCTAGTGTTTTTTTTGAAGCAGTGGTTCTGTAAGCATGGATAACTAACAAGAAATACTTTGCATGTTGAGAGGTTTCAAGTGAATTGTATTTGGATTTTCCTTTAAGAAGCATCTTCATTTCTTGCACTTCAATTTGAATGGAATCAAGTCTCACTTTTTCCAATGTATGTTGAGGATTTAGCAGCAGCATTCCCTGAACTGGTTAGTTGCTTTGAGCTGAGGGATCCTGGTATGACACATATAAAGGCCTCTTCTAGAAGCTACTGACAAAATAAGTTTTCGGTTATGTTACAACACTTCTTGTGGTCGTTATTTGCTGTTTGCCAAAGGGAGATATTAAGCACTGAGCAAAGCAAAACTTTTGGTAAACCATATTAAAGAAGTCCTGTATATGTGTGGTTTTACTAAGCTAAAGCTTCACTACTCAGGTAAATACCCTATTCCAGGCTGTCCTAAAGTTTGAGATTGCAAGTATGAAACTGAGACTAGTTTTCTCATATGAAAAATATGACCTTGCATTGCAAACGTCCTTTTCACTCTGCCCTTTCCAGCAGTGACTGTTAAATTGATAATAGTATTTTTTGTTTGTTCGTTTTTCCACTTAAGACCTGAATCTCTTTATTGTTGCCAGGCATGTAACTATCACTTTAGCTGAAAGTATTCTGCTGATTTATTATTTGGATAATGACTTTGCCTTTCCCCCTTGATTCCTCATATCCTCATTTGGTTTTTCTGTACAATCCAATATAAACTAGTGAGTAAACATACACACACTATTTGTAAAAGTAATAATAATAAAGTCCAGCAGCTTGTTCATGTAGCAGTTTCTTCATTTCTGTGATCTTTATGAATAATACAGCTGTGACTTCATTGTTAGAATAACTTATTTACAATATTTTATCTGGTTGCCATCATACTCACATTGCACACAATGAGAAATATAACTGGGTTGTCCTGTCTGTATTATTATGTTAACTGAAATTTTCCACTTTTAGTTAAGGGAACATACACAGGGTAAAATACTCTATGCCAATTAATGGTACAGTTAATTTTGTTGACAGCAACACTGAAGAGCAACTGATAGCATAACAATTCTTTCTTTTATTTGTGTGTCTCTTCATGTTAGTGTTGCTGAAGGAATAAAATGTATAAGGTTTGTTCTTGGTTCTTCAAAATAAATTATGATAGTAATATATAAAAATAATTATGAATAAGAGATTTGATTGGGGTCCATTGCATGTGCAGCACTTGTTAAAAGATTCGTATAGCAGCAGTTATTTTGGTTACGCTTGGGTGTATGTATTCCCACACTTTTCTTCCTCCCACTCCATTTTGATGCTATTCTGACTGGTGGTTAGATCTTTCCACCTGCAGTTCTACCAGAGAGAAGCATCTGTCTTAGAAGCTCTGGCAGTGTACTAAAAATGCTTAGCACTGGTTTTCTTATAAAAGCCAGTGTTCCATTTGTATTTAAAAATGGAAAATTTGAGAAAATAAAGCAACAGTGATTATAGTGAGTTCTCTCTGAAATAGCAGAGTAAAATATAGCTAGATATTGTGGAAGTGTGACCTGTTATACGACAATTTTAAAATCGGTAACTTTTAAGTAACAATATCTGTAAAGAGAGTACTAGCTGGAAAATTGCTTTAGAGTTTTATTAAAAGGCATAAAGTCAGAAATATAAAATGCAGAAGAGTTTACTCTGTTTACTTTAGAAAGTTCCATTCTAGAAATAAACTTTAGTTAAATCTATTCATTCAGCTTCTTCAGGCCCTGGACACCTGGGTGAAGAGCTCAGCCCTTTCTTCTCCACTTCCCTTCCTCAGGAAGCTGTAGAGAGCAATGAGGTTGCCCCTCAGGTTCCTTTTCTCTAGACTAAACAGGCCCAAAGTCCTCAGCTGCTCCTCGTAGGATGTTCCTTCCAGCCTTTTCACCAGCTTTGCTGCCTTCATCTGGATGCATTCAAGGACCTTCACATCCTTAAACTGTGAGGCCCAGAACTGCACACAGTGCTCAAGGTGGGGCTGCACCAACACTGAATACAGCAGGATAGTCACCTCTTCTGACCAGCTGGTGATGCTGGTGTTTGATGCATTCCAGGAAGTTGTTTGCCCAGTTGGCTGTGAGGGCACACTGCTGCTGACTGCTATTGAGCCTGCTGCCAACCAGCACCCTCAGATCCCTTTCTGCAGGGCTGCTCCCCAGCCACTCCAGTCTATACTTGTGCCCAGCATTACTCCATGCCGGGTGCAGAATCTGGCATTTCAACTTGCTAAATTTCATCTATTTAATCATTGTCCAATGATCCAGTCCATCTGGGTCCTTCTGCAAGGCCTCTTGGCCCTCAAGTTAGTCCACAGCACCTCCCAGTTTGGTATCACGAGCAAACTTGCCTTTGGCGCATTCAGCTCCTGCATCATTGATGAATATATTGAAAAGAACTGAATTGAACTAGAACTAAACCCTGAGAAACCCCACTGGTGACTGGTTGCCAGCCAGATGTAGCCCAGTTTACTACACCCCTTTGAGCTTTTCCCTTCAGACAGTACTTCATCCAGCACACTGTGAACCTGCTAATCCCGCAGTTGGAGACCTTGTCCAGGAGGATGCTGTGACACAGTAATAAGAGCCGTACTCATGCAGAAAAACTACATCCACCACCTTCTCTTCATCTACCTTATTACAGAAGAGTATCAAGTTAAACAAGACTTTAACTTTGTGAAACTATGTTGACTCTGCTGGATAAGTGCGTTGTAACCTCATAATTTGCATACATTTTCATTTAAATAATTAAAGTTTGGTAATCATGTAATTGCCATGCACTAATATGGAATGATATTTTAACTGAGCTTTTGAGAGCTTGAAAATATGAAAATCTGAATGCCTTTGGTATGTTTTGTCTGCTACTGAGCTGCAGAAACTTTTTAACTGCTAAGCATGGCAGTTAAAGTGTTTTTTTGTTGGAGATGAAGTCACATTTCCTTCAGCTCTTCAGAAGAATGACTGAAACATTTCCATGCAAAGAATTATGAATTGATTTGCATGAATTTGAACTGTAAGTTTGAACATGCAAATTTTTAGATGCCAAATGGTTATTTAAAGAAACCAGAAAGCTCAAGTCTCTTCTATTTTTTGAGACTTATTATTATGAAAATATTATATTCTGAAGGTAAATGGGTGATTTGATAATCAGAGCATTTAACAGTGTTATTTCCTTACAAGATATTGGCCTATAATTTTTAAATGCTTAAGCATCAGACAACAAAGCTGTGATAAAATAGGTCCAATGTCTTTATATAGAACTTGTGGATGGCTCTTCTCAATTAAAAACATATGTACTTTCATCACTTGAGCTTTTCCTCCTTTCTTATCTAGAAACACAGTGCAAGGCCTGAGTTTCACCTTTCACATCTGTGAGAAGTGAAGAATCTTTTATATTGACTGTACTGGTTTTCCTTGTTGTATCATTGTGTTAGTAACTGATCTTATCTTTGTAATATGGCCTTTTCATTTTTAAGTACAAAATCTTGCAATAGTGCCTTTTCATTATTCTGAGAGAGAAAATTAGTAATGAAGAATTGGAGGCATGTCTGCCTGTCCTGTCTGTACCTCTTCCTTTCATGGAGGTTTTTGTCAGATAACAGGGAGCAAGGAGAAGGAGGGTGCACTACTTAGCAGTATTATAGGGTAGTAGTAAACTGGTGCTATTGGATGATACTCTTTATAGAGACAGATCCCTAAGGAAATTCAGGCTCGATCATTACCTGGGTTGTATAATTATTCTTCAGTGCTTTCTGTTATATTGTAAATCAGAATTTTTTAAAGAGTTAATGTTTGTCCTCCTATACATAGATTTGAAGTAATTGTTAGGCATGTACTTTTGTTAAATCTCCTTTTTAGTACAGAGAAAAGGGAATTGTATAGCTTTTTTGCAAACCACTTTAATATTTGAACACTTAAGCATGAAATAGATAAAATACGATTTGCTGTTGTTTTCATTGTTGACCCTTTATGCCTTAAAATTATGTATTTTTTAATGTATCTCCTTAAATGGAGGTTATTGATAACAGTCTTGTAAAACAACATATTTATATTCAGAGCATAGGTGTGTGATGTCACAGTGTTGAAGAAAGGTATTTAGACTGTAGTTAGGACTTTGTGGAGAAATGGAGCATCACATGTTCATTGACAGAAATCATGCAGCTACATACCATATCTTCAGCAGTCATTGATGTTTACATTTCAATTTTCAGTTTGATTAGTAAAACTTTACCTGGAAGTGACATTTCATCTCATATGATACTTTGAAAACATTCATTTACATATGCATTAAAAAAAAATAAAAGCCAACAAAGCTCCCAAGCCCTCCTGTGTAACCAAATTGCTAGCATTCTTTAAAGAGTAGTTCTTAATTAGTCACAGTAAGTCATCATATGCAGGTGTCTCTGAAAGTAATGCTTTTATTATGAGTATATACTTACTGATAATTCTCTTTTGCTTAAAAAATACCTCCAGGAAATCATTTCAAGACACTGTACAATGCCACTGAGTAAGACTTATGAACACATAAACATATATAATTATTTTCTCTTTCAGCCACTTTCCTCTTTAAAAAAATTCATTACGCTTTCAGTTTTATTTAGAATAAAGGGCTCTCCCTTGTCTTTTTGTCTTTAATGTAACACATAGAATAAACTTTTACTGCCTCCTCTCCTGTGCCGGTTAGGTTTAGAAAACTTTTTACCACTCCCTAATACATATGTCAACAGAAAATATTAATATGAGCCTATCAACATCTGTTGAAACAATTTTAGTACACGTGGAAAAGGAAATTAATCAGAGGAACAAACGCTCTTGAAAGGAAGGAAATTTTGTTTAAGGGTTCTGGGGCAGCTTTAATTCAGTTCCATTGTTCCACAGCAGTGTAGGACATGCAGTCCTATTTTGATGTTTATCATCAGTTGCTGCGTGGAAGGCTTGGACTTGTTGAACTCTTAACTTGGCAGGTAAACGAAGAGGAAACTCTGAGATACATTGGGGGAAGAATACTGTTGCTTATATATTCTGTTACTGATTATGTAAACTGATTATGAAAACTCATTTCAGCAAATGTGTACAACTAATATCAACGTAGATTATTACTAAAACTATCAATATCACATATATTATGTGATTCATTTTTCAATTTCATCATCTGGCTTATTTTTTTGTTGTATTTGGTTTTCCTTGTCTCTTTTAAGCTTTTAGCTTTAAGTCCACAGTATAATGGATACTATTTGAAGGCCTCTCTGCCCCCTTAATTCTTGTTTCAGTAACTGAGAGGTGGGGGGAATCTAATTAGACTTCTAATT